>JADMLD010000757.1:9305000-9460775 GCA_017589585.1 Phylloscopus whistleri
CAGAACCTCTGCCAAACCATCCAGCCCATGGGGTTTTTACAATATTGATGGACAGTTTGAGAGACTATAAACTATGGTTCCTGCAAGATACACACAAAAGCAAACAGAAGAGAGGAATAAAAATCTTTTGCCTGCTTTGATGGCAAAATTGTCTGTACAACAAGGAAGTATAAATGCTTTTGTTCTTGCCTTTTAAGTTTCTACAGCTGCCAAATTCATACTCTGCTAAATCTCAGTATTTCAAAAATGCAATGACTTAACTCCAAGGGGTTTTGCTGATGAATTGAAATCCCATCCCTCTAGTTTTGAAGCTAACTTTTCCAAACTAGCATATGCAACCATTTTGGTACCTGGCTTTAGAGGTTCTCCAGTCTCAGCCTCAGACCCTGTCCTCTGTATGCAATGATCTTTCTTCATGTTCACCTTCTTACCCAATCAAGAATCACTTTCATGCTTCAAACCAAAGATAAAGATGTTATTTAGTACTAGTTAGAATAATATATATCTTCTAATCAGACAAAGGACTTGTCAGTGGAACCTGGGAAAAGCAAGGGGGAAGGAGGAAGAGGAAAAGAGAAGAAAAAGTTTATTTGGGGAAAGTAAGTACCACTTCGTAAGTACCACTTCCTAAGTACCAAGGATACCTCTGATTGCTATTTCTGAAGTACAAAACCAAAGCAAAAACTTGCATTTAGATCTATAAGTCTGACTGAAACCAGTACAGCTACCAAATAATTTGGATGTCTTGGGAAAATTTCACTAGGCAGTACTCTCCATTAAACTGTTGTTTCCTCATGTGAGTTACATACTCAGTAAAGTGAGCAGAAGGAAAGGGTCACTGACTTAAGGAGAGAAAAAATCTCCAATAAGAACTCAGTTCCCACTAATACCATTAATTGGTGTATAATGATAATGAATTATTAAACTGTTGCCATCTTGATAATTAAAAGGTAATTGTCTAAACCTATGCCTGTAGTGTAAATGGAGATGTGCTAACCCAACTGAAATTTGTGCAAGTATCATCAGCAACTAATCATACCCTTCTTCTCTATAGGTTTGCTTGAATTTGCTTATTTTGGAAACAAAGCAAAGCTTTAACCTCATTTGTTAAAACTGTATAGACAGCAGAACTAGCCAGTGTTTTACTCTGTCCCATGACCTACTAGTAAAGTTCCCAGCATCAGCAGATTTCCAGGTGCAGAAGTTTTGTCTGGTGGCAATATACATGACAGAAGTGACTCATGGGCTGTATGATTAATAATGAATTAAGTAGCTCTGATGTGTGTCTCAGTAATGTATTCCAGTGGTACACATTCACCATTTTACTCCAGCACATTTCTGTGAGGTGGCCTGGAGGTCTCCAGTGTTAAACATAAGACAACACATCCAGGTTCAGTCAGTATTTACAATATAGATCTAGACTGACATCAGTATTGAGACATCAGCAACAGAGAGATCAAGAGAACTTGGCTTTTCTTCTGGAAAGACAAACTTCTGGAAAGGGAAAGAACCAAAAACATAGTGCTACCTTTCCCACAAAATTTTGCATGGGCAGAAGTGATGGAAGCTTGTAGGTACTAATTCATAATCCTTGGAATTAATTTCTAAATTTTCCTGTCATATCCACTGAGACTTTCAAATTATTTTTGTTATAACATCATTTCAATTAGAATTTGTAGGGAAGTTCTGACTCATTGAAAGTTGTGCTCATTCTGAATGGGAACAAAATCAACTTTTTATAGTTTCTTAAGAGAGTTTCCAGAGGAGATGCTGTTTCAGGAAATTTGAAATGCATTACCCTAAGATAATTAACTAGTAAAGAGGTTTGAGTTTCAATCATGAAACAATTTATTCTGAAAAGGATCCAAATTAATCACACTCACATTGTTAAAATGCCTTTCAATTCTTTTCATCATAGAATTTCATGAAAAGCAGTGCATTTTTTCAGATACTTCAGTTTTTAATGAAGCTTCATTTCCCAAAGGAGAATTTTCTGTAGGAAAATTTCTTACCTTTTTAACTTTATCCTTTGTTTTCTATACTCTGTTCATCTGACACAATTATACAAATGCTGGACAGACCCTTGCACCACTACCACTACCACAGTTTCCAGGCATGAATCTCTTACTCCATCTGTCAGTACAAAAGTATATTACAAGACAGACATTACAGCTCGATGTATTTTACAGAGGGAAGGTTGTCTAAGGGTTAAATATTGATACCAAACCATACTGGCAAATGCTATAAACCTACAGCACACGCCAGCTTTAATCTAGTTTTTCATATTGGAAGTGAGTGCTGGCTAAATGAGGCCCTTCTGCTTTTAAAGAGGTGATCAGAGAGAAATGGATAGATTAGGAAAAGAAGCTTATCTAAAAAAATTAGGAGGGAGGAGTAAGGCCTGAAGTTGAAAAACACATAGGCAGTATCTCAATTAACAAGAAAAAGCTTTCCAAAGAATGGATGTACTTGAAGCATGGTAAAAAAATTAATTGGTTCTCTTGAGGTTAATAGGGAATTAGAGAGAGGATGGAGTCGCATTGCAGACCTGTTGTGTAATTTCCCTGCCTGCTTTTACAATTGAAGTGGATGGAGATTTGCTTTAGCTGGAAGCCCATTTTCACAAACACAAAGCAAAGAACTAAGAAATAATGCTCAGCTTTCAGGACAGGCAGGACACAGCAGGGCCAAATAGAGTTGAAGCAAAAGATTTGTGGGTGGAAAACTGTCAGACGTAACTACTGACAAATATTTGTCAGGCTGGTTTTGGTTGATTCTAAAGCAACAAATGTTCTGAAGGACACAGGAAAAAAATGTAAAGCAAATACCAATACAAGAATCAAGGCTTATTTGCCAGAGATTAGCGACTTTTATTACTGAGCACACATATGAAAATCTGACCTTTGGCAAGGAGATGTAATTAGACAGTGTGCACACTGCAGGCAGCGTGGCTTTCCCCGAAGGACAGCGCCAGAAGCAGCAGGGGCTGAGGTGCTCTGGGGCTATAATGCAGAGACCAGCACACTCTGGGCATATGTCACCTGTGTAGCAAATGATGCCCATTGTCCGTGGGAGAAGAGGGTGCACACGCTCTGTGCAGCTCAGGAACCTCACCAGGTCTGTGAGACACGTGAGAGCTGGCTACAGCCTCTCCAGGTCCTGGGTCTTGTGCAGATGGACCTTTGCCCTTACTCTGGATAGTCCCGAGCTGACAGAGGAGTTATTCCCAGGCTGCAATGGCCTGTGGTAATGTTACTTTGCTAAGGGCTGCTTTAGTGTCTTTGAAATGTCTTATACATAACTTGCTTCCTTTTCAAGTGACATCCAGCATAAAAATACTTCTGTTTGTTTACTGTTCAACTACCTTGTGTTCCTCATTGTTGGCAATACAAAGCAAGTAAGGCTGGTAAATCTTAGCTGTTAATTAAGGCTATGCTGAGAGTCAAGGACTCTGGCATAAATACCCATTTTTTTGCCACATGCAAGAAGCTAGGAGAGCAGTGCAGACTGAGTGTGAGCTACTAAACAGGAAAGGTGAATTTATATAACTCATCCACCAGCTATCCTTAAATTCAGCATTGATTTTCCTCTAGTGCATGCCACCTCCTAGGCAGACTCCTGTTCTCCATTTATGTCTGCTGAGCAGGTAGGCAGGATAGCCAGGACCAGGATGAACCATCCAATGCTTTGCAAAGTACAAAGAAGGTTTGTGGGAAGGAAGCTGGCATGGAAATAACATGACTGCAGAGGCAACTGAAGGGAGAGACTCCTTTGGATCAAGACCCGGGGGCTATGAGGATCTTGTCTCTTATAGATTAGAGAGACATCAGCTGGGCTCCTCTGAATATTTACAAAAATAATAATAGAAGGGGAAAAATACACCTGCCACATATGTCCATGAACATTCTTTTCTCTACAGAAGTTTCAGACATTAAATCCTCACTCAGTCAAGAAACTGGCATTGCCTAAAAATAATCATATTGACAAATCAAAGAGCTGAGAACAGACATATGGGGAAATTATTAAATCTTCCATATTTGTAATTTTTTATGCATTGTATCCATCACAGGATTTCATCTTATATTCATCAAAACTAAAGCTCCCTCCTTGTAATCTCTTCTGAAAATAAAATCACTCTCTACCTTAAGAAACAGAATCTGGAGCTAACAGCTTTGAGTTATTAAAGATGCTGCAGTTAAACACAGAGTGCTATTCAGCAGAGAGGAGTGTTCAACAGACCGTGCCAGCTTCTGTAAACACTGCCCGTGTCTCTCCCTCTCTGTAAGCACTTTCCCTGCTTTAATTTGTGGTTTGCAGAAATTGATAGCCCATTAGTAGGTATCTTAGGTCATCATCCTGTTAATAGCTTCCATGGTTTAATCAAATACACAACAAGTACTACTAACCCTTGTTAATTCCCAAATTCTTATCCATGAGAAAGGCTTAGTGTGAGCAATGCTCTTTGTGTAGGTGGAGCTTGTACATGTATGCATTTTATTGCTGCTGCTCTCATTTAACCTGTTCACGGCCTTTGAATTTTAGGAATTGAAATGCAAAATGGAGGGAAAGAAAATAAGATGGGGACCAGATGTGACTGGTAAATCTCCTTCCACGCACCACAGCTTTCTAAAGACTAAACAAAATTGCTGAATGTCATGCAGAGGGAAGTAGGAGACTAGCTTTGCACAGCTTTAAATCTCTTGTTTTAATGACTTGTTAGGCAAGATTCAGAATTTCTGAAGTGTTCCGTGTCAGAAACTCACTGGCAATGAAAAAGCAAATAAAACAAAGAATGTTATTGAAGAATGTTATTCAGACCACCTTCATGCTGTTTCATCATATGACAATTTTGATTTTTATCTAAATAGGATAAGCTCAAAATGAGTTAAAATTAATATAGGCATCATGTTTATTCTCCAAAATACAAGTAATAGATTTATAAACTCTGTTTTCTAAAATAGTAACATATATTTTCTGTTCCTTTTACATGTTAAGGTAGAATATTTGTCAATGTCATTTTAATGTTTTAAAGTTTTATCAAAACATTCACAAACATGTTTGATGATTTACTTGTTTAGTTGTGAGCAAATACTTTAATGTGGAAATTTGGCAAGATTGTTCAAATATTATTATTTATTCAACTAATTCTGGTTGAGAGCCAGCAGCAGAAGGCATGCTTGCTGAAAATATACTGTTCTGGCACTTTAATACAGAGACTGTAGAAAATTACCTGAAGCTTTTGGTTAGATAGTATTAGGCTGTAGTGTAAAAAATAAAATCCAAAATGAAGGAGGAGTGTTTGTCTCCTGGCAGATTTGTGTTCATAGGGGAGACCAGAGCGTGCCTGCAGCCTGGATCATTTTGCTAAAAGGTAAAAACCTCAGGGCTTTGTATGTTTTTTACAGCAAAAATTGCACCAGATGAGAAGAGCAGATCTGTGAGAGTTAAGACAAGAGTCAGCTACGGAAAATGAAAAACCTTAGAGCCATGTGCTGTTCCGAGACTCCACAGCAGGGCCCGTGGTGTGCAGAGCCCAAGGACAGCCCGTGCCTGTGCCCAAACTGCCCAGCTGGGCAGGGACAGCCCTGCTTCCAGAGCCTTTGCCTGAGCTATTCCTGTGCTGACCTCTCCAGAGAAGCAGCACTTCCTAAGGCTGCAGCTTGTGCTGTACCTGATCTGTAGATTAATGGACTTCAGCAATCTCAGCTGTTAATCTGCTTTTCAGGAACATGATATGTATACTTACTTACACTTGCATTGCTACTCATGAATGTATAAGCAACTGTGAAAGGAACAAAAATAAAAATAAAAAATGAGACTCGTGGGAACTCTGATTTCTAATTAGGAACACTGCACATCTCCTATAATTTTGGTTCACAGAAGTTAATAGAAAATGAGATCAAAGGCAGCTTGTGTTTACCAATGGTAGATCATGCCAGACCAAGCTCCTTTGATGTGCTGAGAGATCTGAATATGAAATGCAGATCTCATCTATCTGAACTTCAGGAAAACATTTAATGTGCTGTCACTTGGGACCATATCTGCTAGATAAATGGTAAAGGAACTCATAAGAGAAATGGAAAAAATGGAAATGGAAGTTTGGAACAAGGCAGATGACAAACTGATTCTATTGAACAGAAAATTACTATGCTGGAAGGAGGTTGGTAGTAGAGATTCTTGTGGGTTTGTGGTGGGTTAGTCATTTTCTGTAACAGCACTTACACTCTTACTCCCCCACAACCTGATAGGTTCCCAAGGGATTTTCTTACCAGCAGTTCCAGGGCTGCACAGCAAATAAAAGCAATTCTGCCCTGGACCCTGAGCTGCATTACTCAGCCTGTGGGAGCCAGTGTTACAAGGCAGCTCCCTTCCTTCCTCCTAGGCAAATCCTCCCCTGGGCTGCAAGTGTATGCTCCAGGGAGGGCTCCAGTACCCAGCAAATGCAGGGAAAGGGAATGCCTCCCATTTCCCTTCAGCATGGACACTTTCAGAAGAGTTTTCAGGGCTCCACAAAATCTTCTGGACTCAAGTCCAACTGACAACACTGTCAGGTCATCTGTGAACTCATTAAAACAGGTTCCTGTGCTGAGCAGAAACAAACACCACAGAAAGAGAGCTTTCATCCCTACTTTGAAATGTTATTTTGCATTGATATTGGCATGACGTGCATGACAAAGCAGAAGGCTGAAATATCATTCAGGAGGATCCAGGGAACTTTAGGGCATGGAGTCAAAGCAGTGTGATGAACTTTCATCAAATATGTTGTAAGAACCTGCCCCTTGGACCTGTAATGAGATTTGTGTTGCAGACTGCGAGTGGATCATCTGAGGAGATGATGAACCAGGGATTTATTTTCAAAGAAACAAAGGTAGAAAGTCTTGTCTGAGCTCCTGAAACAGGTCCAGCAGAGGATGAAAATGAGGGGATGGGAACACCTCTCTTATGAGGAAAGACTGAAAGAGTTGGGCCTGTTCAGCCTTGAGAAGAGACAACTGAGAGGGGACCTCATCAGTATCTATCAGTATCTAAAGGGAGGATGGAAAGGCTGGAGCCAGGCTCTTCTCAGTGGTGCCAAGCAATGCTACAAGAAGCAAAAGGCAGAAAATGATGCACAGGAAATTCCACTTGAGCATGAAGAAGAAATTCTGTACTGTGCAAGTGACCTGTCGGTGGAACAGATTTCCCAGAGAGGCTGTTGGAGTCTCCCTCACTGGAGATATCCAAGGACCATCTGGACACAGTCCTGTTCCATGTGCTCTGGGATGGCCCTGCTTGAGCAGGGAGGTTGGACCAGGTGGTCCCTTCCAACCTGACCCATTCTGTGATTCTGCACTCATTTTAGCAAGGAGGACAGGACATGTAATAACATTTTCCTTGTGAGCCCTTTCTGAAACGTGGTATAAAACCCTTGTCCTTTGCTTTGAAAAAAGAAGCAAATGAGTACCAGTGCACAGAAGCAGACATGATGAGGTGTCTTGGGTTATGGAATCAAAAATGTGTATTCTATTTCATCTGTTGAAAGCAGTTGGGGAGATTTTTTTTCTTTATCTCTTGTAACTGGGGGGAGGGGGGCGGGTGCCTTCTGATAATGGGCCAACTGTTCAAACCAGGTGGGGCAGTGTTTCTTATCTCTTTCACCACCTGTTCTCCCTCCAGGGGGATATCTTCTGCTAATGGGCCATTAAGGCTCACTAAGGGCATGACATATTCCATCATCCATTGTGAGATGCTCCACCCAGTGTGGGGGGAGCCAACCATTCCTACCTGGATAAAAACTGAGACGCAGGAACACAAAGGTATCTGGTTCCACCTGATTCCCAGAGGAAGACTGGACCCTTTTCTCTCAGGATCATCTCTGCTCCAACAGAACCACATCTGCCACTCCAGAAGGATTTACTTTGGGTCTGCTTCCAACACCCTGACCAACAGGGTGTCAGGCTGTAGCTCTGACTCTGTCAGGGTTTTCTAGGATTGTTGTGTTTGTTTGCTTGTTTGGTTAGGTGGTTTTGTTTTCTACTACATTTGTATTGTTAATATTCCTAGTAAAGAACTGTTATTCCTATTCCCAAATCTTTGCCTGAAAGCCCTTAATTGCAAAATTATAATTTGGAGGGGGTGAGGGGTTTACATTCTCCATTCCAAGGGAAACTCCAGCTTTCCCTGGCAGATACCTGTCTTTCCAAACGAAGACATGAGGGAACTGACAGCTTCTTTTGATGAGAGAAACATTAAAAAAAACCCCAAACTTAATTAGCTCAGCAGAATCAGAGGTAAAAGAAGAAATAATTTTTTTCTGTAAAGCTATCAAGACCAAACCTCAGGGAAGGAAAAGGACTTTTAGCTGACACAGCAAGACATGGAAGTCACCTGGCCATGAATATGTTTAGTCTGAAAAATAGGTTATCTCCCAGAAAAGGCATAAAAAAGCATCATAAGAAATTTTAGGACAGTAGCTACTAAGAATATGGAAGAGCCATCTGGAGCACCACCAGCAGGAAAAAGAAAACACAAGTAGTCAAAAGGCATTTCTAGTTTGCAGCTGGACATACAGAAGCCAAAGGGATACCAGATTGCATGGCAGTTAAGTAAAACCACTTCAGAATCTCTCAGTGGGAGGGACTTCTCTCAAAGCACTATGCTAATGCTGGGATTAAAAGGCCAGTCCTATATCATGGCAAGCAATTCCACAGCTCTGGGGTTATAAGTGAAACTGGAATCATACCTATCTGGCCCTTTTTGGACCCATCTGCTCTGCTCCTGCTTCTAAAAGCAAAGAATGAAAGGAATGGCAAGAAGATCAGCAGGTCTAACAATAAGGAACTTCAGCTACTATTCAGATCGACAGCTGAAGCTGAATTGCAACGGCAGAGGGTTGGTTATAAATCCTCTGTGTTGGAAAAAAACACAGGACCTTCTAGAAAAGCTTACATATACTTTTGGTATGAGTTATTGAAACTCCAGGTAGGAAATGAACACAATTTGAAGATGAAAAGACCTCTAGACATTACCACAATGACCTCCTGACCTGCCTTGCTCTCTGTGCCTGCCAACCAGCAGTCTGCAGACTTGAAACATTGTTTTGGGTATCTGTCTGTCTGTGGAACATCCTCTCCTTAGCAGAGCAGTTGGACCACTGCTTGGGGGGGCCATTTGAGCCATCCCCCTTGGCTGTGGCTGATGACAAGCTGTTGCACTTCCGATTAATTCCCAAAGCAAAAATCATTACAAGCTTTGTGCAGACCACAAGATGGCACAGATGTAGTAGCTATATAGAACTGCATAAGGCAGCCCAGCGTGAAGAGATTAGAAATAAAAATTAAGATAGAGAATAATATCAATTCGGAATTGGAGTGGAGCAAAAAATGTCCTATTTGGTGAAAAAACTCTAATTTTTACTTGAAGGACAGTGTTCTCTGAGCCTATAAACAACAACGCTGCCATCTTTTATTTGTGGTAAACAACTGCTTATGTATTTAAAATTAAATAACTGAAAGCAGAAATTACTTTTGAACAACCTAATCAGTTTTGTTTGAGATCTAACAGAATCTTGTGATTTTTAGATTCTTTTTAGTCAAATGTACAATCATTATAGAATGGCTTTTTATTGATCTATTTTCTTAAGCTAGAAAATTCCTTAATTCCCACAAAGCTTGTTTATCCTATAGACAATTCCATTTGCAACCATCTTCAATTTTTGAATAGCAAAAGAGTTTGAGAACAATCCCTAATTAGATGTCACCAACCAATGACCTTTTGAAAACAGCCTATTTATGATATAACCACAAGGCAATGACTGCACTCCATGATACCATAAAGTTGGTGATATGGATTTATAGGTTTCAGATTTGCTGCTCTGGGGGACTGAACAGTATAGGTGTACTGTCTTCAGGATATTCGATTTTATTATCCCTTAATTACTGAGGACATTATTTGAGGTAAAGAGAAGCAGAAGTATACCAAGAACTACACAGGGAGGAGGAATTCTATTTCATCCCTGTTATGGACTTTTTTAAACAAAAAATATGTAATTTATATTATTCACCAGTGATTTTTGCCATTTGTCTGGCAGCTGTTAAGCATCTGGCATAACAGATATTCTATGGTTAAGATTTCTAGGAACATCTGCAATAAAAATGTTTACTTTCTATCTATATGCTGCCATGTTTGTCAATAATTTTCAGGACTGTCAGGGATTTGAAGAGGTCCCTTTATGGCAGAATAATCAAAATGTAAACATAAAATCATTTCAATACTGATAAATAAAAAAATAAATAAATCCACCAGAAATATCTAGATCTAGTCTAATCTATATCCAAAGAGAAGGAAAATAATAACTTTGTTATCCAGTTCTGTAGTAAATCAGAATTCCTGATTAGCATTCAAATGAAAAACTGACCTTTCCTAATTTGTTGTATTTCATCTAGGCAAACTGTTCTCTGACTTGGACAGTGAGGAGACCCATAGAAGCCTGTAAGTTTTTTTTAAATGAGATCTGAAACTTTAACAAATTTTTATTTGTGTTGACAGCTTCCTAATGTAAATAATGTAAATGGGAAATGCCTATGAGTGTTCTTGTTATGCCTTGGGTAATATTTATAAGGAATAACCTAGTAAGTGATTTGAACAATCAATCTCTGAAAGTTAAGAACACCTCTCACAGTGAAACACAATGTCTCTGTTGTTTACTGAGTCCTTTGATGATTGTGTTTTGGCTTTTGTAGAGAATACACATCCTAAAATCTTGTTACAGCTCCCTGTTTGTGTTGCATGGAGTGACCATATTCTTAAATCACATGCATATCTGTAGAATTTTGTTTTCCTGCCCCTATCTTTATAGGTAAATGTTCTGAGGAGCCTTCTCTTCTCCAGGCTGAAGAATCACAGCTCTTTCAGCCTCTCAGGCCAGCTGGAGGCCAGTCACTAAAGTGGGGCAGCAAAGGGGCCGATACTGGGACCAGTACTATACAACATCTTCATCAGTGACAAGGATGATGGGACAGGGTGCACTGTCAGCAAGTTTGCAGATAATTTGTGGGTCCAGGAGCTCCAGTAGCACATGTACCAGTGCTACTAAATTCTTTGTCCAGAACCCTACAGAATATGGGCAGGAATTTAACCCAGTTGTCTTTGGGCTGGGCTAGCACTGGGGCACTGAACCAGCACCCACAAGTCTGGCACCAAAATAATGGCAGCATTAGTGGGATATGTCTGTCCAAATCACTTACTGTTATTCTCAGTCTCAAACCCCATCTGTAAGTAGAAATTCCCTGGGAGTATTTTAGGTAGAATTTCTCCAAAGAAGCACAATGTTCAGAACCAAGCCAAAACTTCAGCATTCGTTACCAGAAATTATTTCAGTTTCTCATCCAGAATTGAATTTGGATGGAAATTTCTCCAAAGCTATGCTCTGTTTGATTAAGGCTTTTGGTTCTGTCAGATAGCAGAAGTGATTCTTTATTTCAAGTAGACATCTATTAATTCTTATAATAAATATTTAACTATTAATTATATTAATTATCACTAAAACCAATAACAGATAAAATCACATCTCTCCCTCCTTTTTTTACATTTTTTTGCATTATTCTCCTTTGTCTAGGACAGAACATGATAATAAATGGAGAGCACACAGTGCTTGGCACTGAATTCTCTGGCCATTTAAAATTGCCCCAGAGAGTTGGGGTTTTTTTTAATAGATGGTGCCATATTTGCTCTTTCTGCAAGAATTGAGTTCCCTGAAAGCAAAACAGAGTCTCATCTACACTTGTAGCAACATGATCAAAGCATCAGTCAAAAAGGCCTTGAAGAGCCCTTTGCTTTCCTTGAGATAAGAAGTACCAGGAGATGTTCCACTAAGCTGTGAGCACTGCCCGACTGGGGAGAGGGCTTTGCCTGCATATTCTGAGCTGTCAGCATGGCTGCAAGAGATGGAGTCACTGAATTGGTACAAGCCAGGATGTTGCTTCAGACAGCTGAGTTTCGACAACTGCCAGGGATTTTCAAACTGAAAAGCAAAGAAAAGAGCTGGAATCATCACATGAGGTATGACCCACATGTTGCATGGGAGATGTATATCTGAGGATCAGACTGGAAAAGGTAGGGAGAAAAGTCTTCAGAAAAAAAAAAAAAAAATTGGAATAAACCAATTTTTTCTTTTAAAAAAATCTCAAATCCAGCTACAGAAATGAGTTTGAGCTACTCTTCTGAGATCCATGATCTTTTTATTTGATTCATGTAATTAAATCCCAGTTGAACAGGAAGGACAATGGCCTACATCTAGAAAAATATCTGGGCAGCTAAAGCAAAGCTCAGGCACTGAAGCTTTGCCAAAGTCAAAACCATGACTCCATGTCACAGCTCTCAGACACTCTCCCAGATTGCTGTACTGTCTATTATATGCGCATATATGTGCTCATTTCTGGCCCAGGTGTGAGGCATAAGGCCTCTGGCATTTTTCTCAGTGTCAGTCACAGTAAGAAAATATGATACATATAGGTTACCATTTGGCAGGAGGGCACAAACACATGGAAGAAACTGTACACACTCCAACTAGCCTCAAGGCTTTGAATAAATTAACCAGACTCCTAAAAGTACTCTGTAGTCAATGGCTCTTTCTGAACTCTTATAGGACCAGAACCTTAAGACTGGAATTAACTCTTTGGGGGAGCCACATCCGCATCTTCAGTTGTGTGGGAAGCTGTTCTTCCAGGCTTGATAAACAATTAGTTTAATTAGTGACTAAAGCTTTGCAGTACAAATAGTGACTAAAGCTTTGCAATTAGTGATTAAAGCTTTGCAATGGCTTTAATCAAATTAGTGACTAAAAAAAAATAAAAATTGCGACTAAACAATTAGAGAGTAAAGCTTTGCAATACAAATGTTCCTCTTATGGGGAACAGAACAGGGGTGTATGGACTGCTCAGGACCATTGCTCATACCTGAGCCTGACAAGTAATGTGAAACTGAACTTCTTTGGGTTTGGATTAAATACATGTCATGGTTTAGAAACAGTACTTCCAATTCACTGTCCTCTCCAAGACTCCAAAACCACACACCTGCTCCCCTTTGCCCTTCCCCCCTTCCCGATTCACTGGGATGGTGTTGAGAATTGGGAGGCACAAAAGGCAAAGATCACAGGTTAAGGTAAGAACAATTTACTGGAAAAAGAAATGAGATAAGAAAATGAGCAGTTACAGCAACAATATTAATAACAGGTTATAAGAAATGAAACGATTCACATGGGGAAAAAAACTCCTAATAATAGAAAACATGATGTTTTCTTGATTGGAAGGAATCCCTCCTCATGAACAAGTGTCCCTTTCCCCAGCCCCCAGCAGTGACTTGAGGTGGTTCAGAATTACCTCAATGCCCTAGCCATACCCCCTCCCAGCTACTGCAAAAAATTAACCCTGTTCTGGCCAGAATAAGGACATTATGAAATCATTTTAGCTGCAAACAACAGCAGTTTCCTTCTAAATTCTTTTTTTGGTGAGAATGTTGCAAATACAAAGAATAAAAGCATCAAATTTTCACTTTGCTTTCACATTGTTTTGCTTCTGACCCGTATGCTTTGATCCTTTCCTTAATTCTTGTTCTTAGACCTTATGAGTGAATATCTGCCGTATCCATCCAGCCTCACAGCAGGCTTTTTCTCAGCATGAGCCACAGTCGCTGCCGGGTGCCCCTTTACCCTCCCTCCTCCCCCTTGGCCAGGGGGTGCACACCCGGCCTCAGCAAAGCACCCTGCTGCCTCCACACACGGCCGATTGTTTGGGGTCGTTAACCACCAACATTTCAGTTTCACACAACGGCTTTACATTGTATTTATTTTCCTGGTGGTTTAGGAAAGAGCTCCAATCCATGCAGACTGCATCCAGGCTCACCTGCTGATGTTTATCCCTGTTATCTGCCCTGTGGCTCCAGTACAGCCTTTGTCTGGTGTTCCTTTCTGCCACCAAGTGGTTATGGGAGCAGAGGGAAAACAGGAGGGCAGAAAAGCCATGGGAGCAGACTCAGGCCTTGTCCCAGGAGGGATCCCAATGAGGGTAAAGTGAACTCCCAGAGCTGGGAACCTGGAGGTGATTTTCATCTGATGAACTATACCTAGCCACACACTCCTGTATAGGTGGCTGACCTAATGGTTTTCCAGGCACACCAACACTCCTGGGATTTCATACATCTACCCTTGCTATCACTGCACAGTTACCACATGTTATAGAGGAGGACTTACTTCTTCATCATCAGAGTCCAATTACTAGGAACACCGAGCTGTAAAGATACTGGGTCCCCACTTGGGTCAGATTAGTTCATGTGTAAGACACAAAGTGAAGGAAAAGAAAAGTGGCTGCTTGCTTCCTCTGTTTCTGCTCATATTACAAGCCATGGTAACAAACATACTAAATCTGAATTATCTCTGTTTTTACTTTATGACCAAGAAAATTTATGAGGGAGCAACTACAGGGGCAGCATTTGTGTACCCAAACCAGAGGCTGGTTTGGGGTTGTCCTACAGAGCACCAGACCAGGTGGTCAAACCATGACAAAGCAACAGGTTTTGAAAGCTGGAGGTGACTCTGTATAATTCTGACTCAGCCCTTTGGATACGTACCAGTCAGCTCTGCAGTGAATAAAAAAGACCATAAAGCAGATCCATTCCCTTAGCAAATAGTACTGTTCCTCTGCTGGAAAGGTTATATTTTGACATAAGCATTACATAGTGTTTTTCCTGTCAGTTAGAGGCCACACGTGTGGAATCATGGACTGGTTTAGTAACTCGATTAGACCTTGGACAAGCTTGCATTTCCTCGGTAAAAAAGGAGGTTTTGCTGTTTATCTATCTCAGCAATGGCTCTTGTTGCACATCACAGTGCACTGCACAGTAACTGGAAGGTAGCTCTTGCTGTCAGCTTTCATTTGTTTGTTTTTTCCAGATTAAAGGGCAAAATCATTACACACTGGCTGACCACTTCATTTCGCATGAGCAAAGATGCTGGTAAAGTAGCTGGTTTCTAAATAAAAGTTTAATGATTTGATACACAACAAGAAAAAAAAAAAACAGGTTCTTTTAGGTTTTCCCTCAGACACACACGGAACAACTTTTATTTATTGCAATAGTTGGTGAGCAGCACGGGTCTGGGCTGCAGAGGGGAGCATGTCACTGAGTGCTGACCTGACCTGGGCAGGTCACAAAGCCACCATCCTCCACATCACAGGGCACCACACAGCTGCATTCCCCTCTCCTCACATCTTCTTGCTCAGAGGGAGATCATTGAGTGAATATGGAACCTAGTAAAAATCAGAGCTCTGGTTCTGCTTGTAGCATTAAAATTGAGATATTGCTTCAGGTAATTTTAAAGTGGTATAAAAACTATCATCAGTAAGTTTCACATATACTCTACTCCCTCTCTACAACTTTCTCATATAATAAAAGTCCTATCAGACATTTTTGATTCTTATGTTTTAATTTTCACTCTAAAAATATCAAGATGGCACAATATTTTTTTTTACAATTTTGAAGGAAGATTTCTCTAGACAAACAAAATATTCTTAGTGAATGTTAAGGCTAATCAAAAAGGAAAGATACTAGTTCTTCATCAAAGGTCTTTTTATTCCAAGATAGAAATTAGTCAAAAAAGTTAAATATGTAGGTTATTAATGTTGTTGTTATAAAAGTTAACAAAAACAAGCCCCTCTATAGTCTAAAGAAACTTGTTCTTATCTTCACCCTCCTGGCACTTGAGACAACCTTTGGAACTTTTTCTTCTTTCCTCTCTCTGGAAAAAAAATTTATTCCCATACTTGCATCATAAAAATCAGATTAAATTAAAGCCTTTCAGTATTATTAAAAAGCAAAAATAGCTTGAGATGATCTTTCTATCTCTTTTTCAAGCCATCTTTATGAATTGAGATAAAAACTGCTAACCCCGTGAAATGCCTTGTCTTTCCAATTGGACAGTTCTCTCTTCCACCTCTCAGGTTTTCCTCTGAAATGTGGAAAGGAAGGTGAGAGAGAGAAGCAGAAACTTTCAAGTCACAGCACGGCTGAGGCTTTTCATCTGTGAAGGTGTTTTAAAACAAAAGCTTCACTCTAATATTTGTTAAGAAGCACGGTACCATATATAGCAATCAATGACTGCGGTATATAACATGTAACACTGTTGCAATATATGATGTACAATTGCAATGCCATGTGCTCGTGGCGTGTGGTGGGAGCGCAAGTCAAAGCCCCTGTTACACGATGTCCGTGCAATAACTCTTTGTTACGGGTCTGAGATAACACGGAGGGAGCTCCCCTCAGAGCTGCTCTCCTCCCTCCTCACCCCGGGACCCTCTCTGTCTCCCTCCCTCACCCCGCCGAGCCCGCCTGCCCCGTCCCGCAGCTCCGCGCTCGTTCCTTGCAGGAGCAGCAGCGCTGCGCGTCCCTGCAGCCCCTGGGTTTTGGCCAGGCCGCTTTGAGGGCTGTATTGTATTCAAGCACCTTGTTACCGAGCCCGAGCGCTTTTGCGGAGCGCAGCTGTCGGCAGTGCCCGCAGCAGTGTGGAAGCACAGAGCCACCCATCGCCCACCCCTCTGCGCTGCCGGGGCTTCATCCTCGGTCTGGGGTCTCGTGGCTCGCTTGAGAAAGATCTCCCAAAAGTGACCGTGCTGACGGGGAAGGCGGCCAGAACGACGGTGCAAAACGTGGCCTGACAGGTCGCAAGACCCAAGTTTCTCTCACGGAGAGAAAGCGTCTCCAGCGCACGCTTTAGGGATGCAACAGGCTGCGCGCCCCTCCCGCACGGCCGCCTCCGCTCCTGCCCTGCCCTGCCCTCCCCGGGGCGGGCTCGGGGCAGGCGGGGCATGGCCCGGCCCCGCAGGGACCCCGGCCCGGCCCCGGGCGGGCGCTGCGGCGGCTGAGGCGGGCGGATGGCGGCGGAGCGGGGAGCGGGGCTGCGCATCTTCCGCGATGTGAGTACGGAACCCATCCCTCCGCACAGGGCACCTGCGCGCGTCTGGGGAGGGGGCACCTGGTTTGTTACGGTTTGCCTGTTTCTCTTGTCTTTTTTTTTTTTTTTTTTCCTCTCAGTACTTCCTCACCTCCCCCCTTTTGTTTCTTCTTTTCCAATTTTTTGTTTCCTTGAGCTGTTATCTCCTCTCTCGGTGGAAGGAAGTGAAGCCCAGAGAGACTGTGTATCGTCCCCCTTTCCCTTTCCTTTTCCCTTTCCCTTTTCCTTTCCCTTATCCTTTCCTTTTCCCCTTTCCCTTTCCCTTATCCTTTCCTTTCCCCCTTTCCCTTTCCCTTTCCCCTTTCCCCTTCCCCTTTTGCTTCTAATGGCTGATGGGTGAGGAGAGCAGGTTAGTGTTTGAGGGTGGTTGGGAAAGGTCCTGGGTGAAAACAGCCACCTTTCCAAATAAGTTCCTTCAAATTTTATTGTCTTTTTATCAGGACAGGGGGAGGGGGGTGTTTTTTCACTAGAATTTCTCACCATATAAAAGTGGAGTTTTTTTCACTAACCATGCAGGTTCCTCCCATCCCCTTAGACCCTGGTGAATTTGAGGTGCCCAAGGTCAATGTGTAGAGAATCCTGAGCCCCTCAGCCCTTTGAGGCTGAGCCCAGGGAGGTGCCCTGACGTGCACCTGGCCATGCAACCCCCGAGAGATGCTGTGCTAGACTGTCACCAAGGGCTCAGTATCTTGCAAGGTGCAGCTGTAAAGTTTTTTGTCTAAATTGCGCAGCACAGAGTGTTTCTTTGCTCCAAGGCAAATCCTGGTAAAAGGCAAACTCCCACCCAAAGATCTTCAAAGTAACCCCTGACCTTGGTGAGACCTAAAATCTTGAGACCAGCTCCACTAATAACTCTGATCTGCTTCAGACCAGCTCTTGTATTGGCTTTATTCCACATCATCTGAAAATGGCATGTTCTCTATTAAAGGATTCTTTGTCTAGATGTTTTCTCTAGTATGCTCACTTCAACTTCCCCAACCCTTCCCCAAATTATTTCAAGCAACCCTCATCTGCTCATCTCCTGGTTTCTCCAGCCTCCTCAGGAAATTGTTTAAATAAGACTTTTTATTGACTTCTATTATTTCAATTCAAGTGTATATTGAAAATGCAGATTTTTTTTTTTTTTTTTTGGTCTCAGAGATACATACTACTTGTAAAAGAAATGGGAGCATTACCGTCATACATCACAAAAAACAGAAGAAAAATCTAAGTTGCCAGGAAAAAGTTAGAAAACATTAAATGGAGCCAACTCCCCACTTTAACTCAGCACACTGGGTTAGGAAACTGCGCATGGTCAGATTATCTGATAAACTGAAAACTTTTGATTTCACTAAAGCAGAAAAGATAATTCAAAATAAAATTATTTGTTTCATTTTCAGCATTTTCTTAAACCAGCATCAGTTTCACATTTATAGAAAAGCAGATACCTTTCACAAGCCTGAAAATAGGAGGGAGGGAGGCTATTTCTGTGATTCTCCTCTTCTATCTAGAGGAAAACCTTAAATCCAAACTGTGCCTGCTTCAAAGCAGGGACTGGACCCTGGGGGCCCTTCCTGCTGTGAGAGTACATTCATGTCACAGATATTTTAGATATTTGGGGGTGTGTGGGTGTGTGATTACTCCTCAGTGAAGTACCTCCACCGATATAAACACATTTAAATTAGACCAGGCAGCAAGAGGTTCATTATAAGGCTGCACAGAAAGAGCAGGCACTGAGATCCTGATCCCATTGGGGAACAGAATTATAGAATCATAAAATGGTGTGGGTTGGAAAGGACCTTAAAAATCATTTGGTTCTAAACCCCCTGCCATTGTCAGGGACACCTTTCACCAGACCAGGTTGCTCAGAGCTTCATCCAACCTGATCTCAGACACTGCCATCCACAACCTCCCTGGGTCACCTGGACCAGTGCCTCAGCACCCATACAGTGAAGATTTTTTTGCTAACATCTAATCTAAACCTATTCTCTTTCAGTTTGAAGCCATTCCCCATTGTCCTGTCACTAAATGCTCCTATAAATAATCTCTCTCCAGAGAGAGAGACCTAATGAGAGCGATATATGATTGCTAAAGCAACCTCCTCCCTGGTCTTCTGTCAAACTCCCTCTCAAGTGTCTAAAGGATTTTAATATTTCCATAAGGTTGGGGGTGGGAGGGTTAATTAATTAAAAAATAATATAAACTTTAAATAATAATTATAAAAATAATAAATACATAAAATAATTGATTCTGAATCAATTTTTAAAATTACTTATGCAGAAACTTCTGCCACTCTTGACCCATGGTTATGGACATTTCTATTTGACTGAAAGTCTACTGCTATATCCCTTCAAAAGCCCAATCCTTATACTGGATATTGAGTGTATGATTTATTTGGATAAATATGGAGGGGGAAATGTCATCTTACTAAGTATATTTCATACTTTATGTGGTGTAAATTTGGTTCAATGCAAAGTTCAGTTTAGAAACCATCTGTGAACTCCTGGATGTTGGTCACATCTCTGTTGGTTCCCTGCCAACCGCACCCTACACAAAATAATCATGAAGGTGCTTCAGCAGAGCTTGGCACTTGGATCCATCTTGTCTGGTTTCACTTCCAGGAGCAGAGCAGTCATGGCATGGGCTGGAGAAGCTGTTTAAATGCTGCTAATGTTTTAATAAACCAGAGAAAGTTTGCATTGCTGTCAGCTCTCAAAAATATATGTGTCCATTTTGAAACACTTCACAGCAGCAATAGAAAATACATGTGGGAGATTTGCTTTCTTCTCTTGCCTACACTTGTTGCAGATTTCCTGGATAACTCCCCACTGCAGTTCAGGCTGAAGTAGCCTGTGACACTGAGTCTGATCCCCTCGTGCCACCCAGCTCCTCTTCTGACTTATCCCTCTGCTTCCTCCACCCACACAAACCATGAGTCTTTCTCACCATCTCAGATGCTCAGCACATCCTCCCAGCCATCACTCTTGCTCTGCTTGTCTAAGCTACTTCTCTCAAACCTGAATCCACTGTCATGGTAGTCATATGGTGTCAGGCTTTGTGCCTGAACATCATCTTTGTAATCCATAAACAAACTAGAAAATAAAGCTGGTTCTTGTTTTTTTAGTGCACATGGCAAGGAAAGAGTTAAAAAAGCAATACTCAGAGGGAGGATGGAGACCCGTTAAGAACTTTAAAATTTTTTGCAGCTTTGTGAAAATATGATGTAGAGCCCAAACTATAAATGTGTGCTAAGAAGAACATTGTCATTAACCCATACAAACAAAAAATTGACTGTGTTCTTTTGTCTCTCTTTTTGTTTAGATATTAAGAAGAGCAGACAAGAATGGTAAGATTGCTTGTATGTCTTGCCTCCTTCCTTTGGAGAAAAGAATCCATCATTAATTCAGCATTTTAAGTCATATTTTAAACATCCTAACAGAAAAACCAGACATCCCTCATGCCATTTTATGTTTCTGCAGATTCAGTGCCATGTATCATCTTGTGCTCTGATCTTCCCTTCTTTAGGGAAGTGCTAAGGTTTTGTGCTTTCACAATTTGGCATTTGTGTTTGATTTGCTCTTTGGGTGCATGCAGGTGTTTTCTAGTGACACTGACTCAAGAAGGTTTGAAATACTTGTTAGTAGCTCCATCTTACTACTTTTTAAAAACACCACAGGCTAAATCCAGAAATCAGACTTGTATTTGTTCAGTGTGTCAGTAGGAAGAATAAACCATTGAATCCAACTCACATATTTAGAGCACAGAAGTCATAAGCTTTTCATTAACAAGAGAAGCATTGAACAGTGTCAAACCCACAGATCAGACAGGTTTAACACTGACAAATAATTCCCAGTCCAGTCAATCTCAGAAAACAGATACTGTTTGCATTCAATAAAGAGAAGGCAAATGGATATCATTGAGAAAATGAGTGATAATAACTTACAAGGAAGAACTCTTGGACAGCAAATGGCTACTGTACAGTTTGGTGGTCTAACTAAGCATGTTGAATAAGTGTTTAGTGTTGCTGAGAGAGAAATCTCACCTCCACAGCCCACTTCTGGTTACTATTCCTGCCCCAGCTCACGTGCAGCAACTGGCACTTCCCACAAGACCATGACAGGCTCCCTGAGAGAGCTCAGGAGCCACAGAATCCATCATTGTGAGAGGTTTTTGGTAGTGTTTTCTTTGAGCTCCCTCAGTCAGCTTGCAGGTGGTTTGCATGGGCAGTGATGGTGCAAGCTGAATTCCAAGGTGAGGGCTGAAATGGGGAGGAGGAGGATTCCATGCACCTGCAGTGGTGCATCTCTAGCTTATTTACCTGCCAACCACAGCAAAGCTCTGCTGGCAGCCCCCTCAGACCTCCTCGTGGTGTTTGGAATAATGTGTGTGTGTCTGCCCTGAAGATTGATGAGGGTCAGAGCACATGGTACAGAGCAGAACTCCTCACTCCTCTGGAGTCTAAAAGAGACTTTAGAGCTTTGTGTCCCTGCCCTGGCCTTTGGACTCGTGCTGTCCCAGCCCTGGTGGATCTGCAGCACTTTGGTGGTTAGAAACACTTCAGTCCTCATTTGGGTTTCCCCACAGCTCATTACTATACATTGCTATGAAAATAGGGGGAACAGCTCCCAGTATCAGTGACAAACCTGCTTGTTCCAGAGCAATACAAAACCATATCAGCTCCAGAGATTTTGGTCACTGGCGCTCCTACCTGTATCCGGTTTCTTTACAACATATTATTGGCAGAAAAGTGGCTAAGTTCAGTTACTTCAGTTCTATTAATTTAAGTCCATGAACTTGAAATTATTCCAGCTTTTAGGCCTTAATTGTGTTTGCTCAACCATCAATTGCCCATGGGATTTCCACTTTGTTAATCTAGCAATGCAGAGGCTTGTGCCACATTGATAGGGAGATTTGTTTCAAGGCTGTAAAGTTAAGCACACTTTCAGAAAGGTTATTGGATATGTGGCCACTTACTGAAAATGTTTACACTGTTGTCACCATAAATTATTACCTTTGGTCAATGACCTGTCTACTTAGGTTTTCAGTGTCACCTTTCTGTGCTACAGGAGACCAGCTATTGGCTTTCAGTAACAAATACTACATTACTGTCCATAAGACAGCCCTGTTAAATTCTCCCATATACTTCTAATAGAACATTCCCTGCTGTATTCATTCACTTTGTGAAATTAAAATACCTTCAGAGAAAATATCATCAAAAAACTTTATTAGATTCTTGCTAGGCAGCAAGGAAAAAAAAATCAAAAGTGGATCAATCTGATAAATAGGAGTATTGTATAAGTATTTTTACAATGAATTTGTGGACTGTGGGACTTCAGGTAAGCCTTCCACAGCAAGGAAAGACATTCTTGCAAAGGCAATATAAAATAAGATATCAAAAGAGCCAAGAAATTCTGCTGAACTGCTGGTACTCAAAAATGTACAATAGTTTATGACATCTGTGTTCAATTAAGTCCTTTAACAAACAGCCATGTGAATGAAGTCACACAAATGGCTTCTTTCTTTGCCAGCCCAGGCATATATATCTTTCTGTTACTGTCCTGTTTCTGGAAATATCAGCTATGCAGAAATTGCATGAAAAGATCAGCTTCACAAACTCTATCTGTAGTTCTTATTTCATCACTGTGCAGTTCTGCTTTTTGTGGAGCCGAGCCATACATCTCCCATAAATGAAAAGGTCAAATGATTCTTTTAAAAGGAGAACAAGGCATAGGGAAGGATTTTTAAGAACTATATGGTTCATAATATTGACAAAAGCAACAGAAAATCCTGAGGGGAGAAAAAGCAATTTCATAAAGGTGAGATGCTGCACATTGACCTTTTTGGAAAGGAGAAGTTGCAGGTCTCTATGTAAAAATGAAATTTTGGTCAGGTTTATTTTATAAAACTCTATGTGCCCAAAGGAAAGCATGTGGATTTCACACAGAACTAATTTTGAAAAATAATCCAGCTAAAAGGAAAAATCTTCATTTGTTTAACTTCTTTTGCTGTTTAACAAAAATCAAATCCATTAAATTCCTCTCAAAAAGAAAAATCTTGTCCCTAGCCTGCAAGGCAGGGAGGAAAGAAAAATGAGAAACTGGAACTGCCAAATGCAGTATTTCCTAACCAAAAAAAATTTTACTTCCCTCATCTCACAGGCAACAGTGGTTGCTTCACATCCATGTGAATGCAACACCTGTAAGTGCTTGTCTGCATGAGTCTTTTATCTCCTGGTGAAATAGGGAACCCCATTAGCCTTGCAGTGACCTGCAGTCAAGTGAAATGATATCAGTTGTTGGTGAATGTCACCCAGGGGCCTCTTCTGACCATGCAGGTGTGACTTGTGCCCAATTGGAATTGCCTCCTGCCAGAATTCCCTCCCCTTAGCACAGGAATGGAATTTCAAATACAGACTACATTGCAGAAATCCAGTCACAAGCAGCCTGACTGTCAAAACAGATGTGGGGGGAAAAACGGTGATGATCTACTGAGAATGCAACCCTTGATCTTGCAAGAGTAACAGTCTTCCTTCAGCATGGGGAAGGTGCCTCAACACTGATGGTTCAGCACAGACCAAGGGCAAGGAGCACCACAAAATAACCAGAGAAAAGTGCCTGGCTTTGCTGGCATCGTGGTCATTTCTCTTCCCGTCCCTCTGGGGAAGAGGACCACTGTCTTTGCCTTTGCCTGTCTATGGTCTCCAGCTCTGAATCTCCTCTCCTGCTCTGGAAACATGGCATACCCTGGTGTTTGAGACTCCCCTGGCACTTTTCAGTGTCCATCCAGTCAAATCCGGAGGGAGTGACTCCTAGCCCTGACCCCCAGGAGGAAGAGTTCTCAGCTGTCTCTCTTCTCCACGAAATTCGAGCTGGTATTTGATTATGGCCTTGTTCCAAACTTAACAGCTCCTGTCCCCAAGCTCTTGGATACCTCTAAGCCCTAAGGAGGGCAACTCTAATATGACAGGTTTGGAAAAGATGTTTTGTATATAGATGCTTTTATTGATTTGCTAATACAAATCATCTGTTAGGAAAAAGCACATTCTTAAAGCTCCTAAGAGGAAGGTATTTGAAAACATCATTGGTAATATCTGCTACAGAAGGAGACATTTTTGTGAAAACCCAAAAAAGCCTGAACCGTAAGGAACACTGTAAACAGTATGCTTCAGGCAGTCAGGAATGACTGCAGACAAATGAGGGAGAATTTTAAAAACTGACTAAACAACAGAAGACTAAAGCTCCATAGATTGACAAACCTGAATATCAAACAACCAGCATACTTGCAACAGAATCTTATTAATGTCAGAATCACTGCATTTATGTCTGGTTTAATTTTTTTCTCTGACATTTCAAACTGAAAGCACTCACTGAAAGCATTTCTCCCTGCTAAAAATATATCTTTTTTTACTGTATTTGAACTAGGATCTGTAAAATGAAAAACAGTCAGATGAGACCAGTCTCTGCATTCTGTCATATGCCTTCATCCAGCACCCTTGATGTCCATGAAAGAGAGCAGGGACACCAGGCCTTTAAATGCAGAATTCTGAAACTCTGTAAAATACTGTGATAATACATGCAGTATTGCCATAATCTGGGGATTTCAGCCCAACTCTAAAACTGTGCAAACGTTGGCCCAACAAAAACTGTGGGTCATAAACAATGGATTCCTTAAAATAAACCAAGTACAGCAATAGCACTCTGTCCCTTTCACTGGTGTCAGTGACCAAAGGGATCAATTCACAGATCACAGGCTTTTGAGTGACCCAGCAAGGTTTCCAGAAAATAACCAAAATGCCTCCCTGCTGCATCTGTATGAAATCTTGCAATGCCTATTCCAGAGGCAGTTTTGCAGAGATCAGAATGGGTGTTATCCTATTCATTGTTTATTGACAGTGCCATTGCAGAATAAACATGGACTTTGCAGATGAGTCTTCTACCATCTGTAGGTAGCTCATGTGTCTGTAGGTGAGCTCTGGCAGGCTGAAAGCTGCCTCACTGGAGCAGTCCTCAGACTGTGACTTCACAGTGGCTCCAGTTTGTTTACCAGAGTGCTAGTTTATACTGTGTCAGAGAATTAAGGGAATATGACTCTGAGAGGCAGAGGAAGTACCTTGGGAAAGGGATCTCTTGAATCTTCCCTAAAGTAAACTGTCAGAGTTGGCCTGCAGGCTCTCAAGATTGCCACTTAGTGGGTTAAAATTTTTACTGAGAAAAATTTTGCAGTTATACCAAAGCAAAGAATGTCAAATCCTTGATTTCAGCATTTTTCATCTAGGCCAGTATCTCCTAACCTGAGGCTGTAACACCCTGACATCTCATGAGGTTCTCAGCTAGCCCAGAGGCTGCCCCAGAAGCTCTGCTCAGTGGCTTCTGCATCAGTGCACAGGCTCTCCCCTCCATATGGACTGGGCAGAGAGGTCACAGCATGACAGGGTGAGCCACCCTTTGTGTGACCTTCCTGGAGAAAAACAGCAAGGTGCAGGAATCCCTTGGGGAAGCTCTATACACCGTGATACCCAGAAGACCCACGTCTGAGTGGCCCAAAGTGGCCATGTTTGAGCTACAGATTTACTGAATGACTTAGCAGAGCACATTTGCTAAACAGAAGCCAAAGGACAGAAATTCCCTGAACTGTGGCATCCCTGATTTAAGCTCCCAAGTTACTCAGTGAATGGATTAGTAAGGCAAAACCCTTGCAGTACATCCCATGAATTCTCACCACACTGCTGTTTGCTTCCTGACCATCTGTATCCACTGCAGACATCACCCTGCATCCTGTTTCAGAGCCCAGGCTCAGTCTTGGGTGGGATTCCCTATCACACCCCCCTGGGTCCTTCAAGTGCTGCAGGGCTGGACTCTGTGCCCCAGATTCCCAAAAATATTTCTACAGACATAACCTACACGTTCTCCCTGTTAGCCTTGGAATCACTTGCTTACTTGTGCTAAGCTTTTCCAGCATAACAGATGCTCAATAATGGCTCAAACCCCTTATTCTGATTATATCAACATAAAGTACAGATCAGAGTCAATAAAAGCTTAGTGCATTTGCCCAGACTCTCATAAATCTTCACCTATGTCTGTGCTTTTTCTGATGACTGAGACCTAGTGGATATTATTAGCATGCTCACTTTGGCACACTGAAATTTGTTATTTTGTCAGCTCTTTCTTGATCTGATTCCAGCCTGTGTGCCATGTGCCAATAAATCGTGGGTTTCATCTTTTTGCGTCTGTTCCAGCCTGTCAATGTCTGCTGTGATGTGCCCTCCACCTCCACAATCTTGTTTTCTCTGTGTATAGGGCAATATCTTAGAGCAGTCAAGTAATCTGATCCAAACCTTCAAGTGTGGCCTGTCAGTTCCTTCCAAAGGACAAGTCCCACAGCAGCTCCCCAGGAGCAGGTGAGCTGGGAAGAGACCCCACACTGCCTTCCCTTTAGGTTCTATAAAGGCAGATGGATTCCAAAATCCATAAAAGGCTGTCACAACACCCACAAGAGATTTAGAAACTGAGCTCCCATTGAGAATTGTGAGGGTCTGGATAGGGCTGTGTTTTGGCCCTTGGCTTTCCCATGGCAGAAGTGACTGCTTCATTTTGAACAGTCATTTCCTAGTCCCTGAGGTACCTTCCTGGTGAATAAGTACTTTGTGCCACAGAGAATTCTATTTATTGCTTTCATGTGTTATCTCTTCTTCCTTTGCTAGTTGCTGGCCTACAAGGGCAGAGATCTGTGCTCATAGAGCCCCAGACCCTAAACAACCTCACTGCCCTGGTAGTGTGCATGTTGTCAGCCTGGAGACAGGCTGGACACTCTCTGGTTGGGCCAAGACAGTGCTGAGGACTTGACTTCCCAAATCACAACCTTCTAAGGTAAACCCCAGGATGAGCTCTAGCCAAGTGTGGTTTTGCTCTCTGATTGCCATAAACTCTTACATGTGGCTCTTCCAAGAGACGTAAGCCCTAGGGCTGCATTCAACCATGTCAGCTCCATCTGATGTGGCCCCTGCTGTGAAAAGATTGCTTTTACCTGCTGAGAAAGGCTCACAATCCTAACAGGATGCCCAAAATCGGGGGCAGTGGAAGTGGATTAGTTGTCCTCTAGCATTTGCTGGCATCCCTGTGAGACATCCTTCTTCCCTGCATCACTGCAACTTCCTTCACTGGCTGCAGTCTCACCTTTTGCCATTGTCTGTGTGCACACAGGCTCCAAATACATCTGTGCCCCTGTCCAATATTTGCTCAATACCTTTTGACTCCCTGAAACCACTTTTCAACTCAGAAAGTGTGTGTGACTTTCCTCTGTCAGATGTGCTGTTCTCTACTGAAGCCATCAGCTATCTAAAGCATATCCTGAGGATTATACTGGTGCTTCTGCAGCAGACTGGCTGGGGGATATCCCTTGGGCATAGTTTACACAGAAAAACATCTATTCAATAGGCAGGTGAATTTTACTGAAATAAATGTGAGAATACAATTGTAACATGAAGGAAGGCTCCTGTAAACTGCTGTGTGAATCCATTTCTAAATTTGCAAGTGCAAGGTGGGGAGATGCATTTTATTGTTTATATTTTCATTTTATTTATTTGTCTGCCAGTTGGGAGACAAAGGAGAGCAGGTGACTGTGCCAGTTTATGAAGAAGCCCTTCTTTTGAAAGATGTCAGAAAAGACAGACAAAAGCAAGCAAGTCTTGCAAAGCAGCTTCTTAAATAACATTGCCAAGGCAAATACAGCTGAAGGTTGATTTCCCTGATGGCTGCCTAGCTTCAGAGAAATTTGCCTTTCATTACTCATCCTTCCCCTGCCACTTTGCCAGTGGCAAGGATTGAAGGATCTCTAATAGAGGTTTCTGCTCAGCTATTCTGTAGCACTTAAACCAGACAGTGTTTATCTGGGCACTCCAAGGGCAGTGAGGTGTGCCCAGGGCAGTGGTGCTGAGCACACATGACACAGCCTTTAAAATAAAAGTTATTCTTGACACTTGGGGGGAAAAAACCCAAAACTGTCTAGGCAAATGCATCTTCAGTTTAACAGCACAGGGAACACTTGTTCAGCGTTGGGTCTGAGCTTCATCTGAGCACTGAGGAAGCATAAGGATGGCCACAGGCAGTGGAGCCCTCCCCAGCTGCTCTGGTAAAGCAGTTACACTCATACAAAATCAGAGAAATGCCCTGGATAATCAGAGCTTTTTTTAGTAAAAGTAACTGTATGAAGTCTGTAAGTACCAAACAGGTTCAAAAGTCCTTGTGTTTTGCCAGAAACAATCTCAGTGATTTGTCATTCAATGTTAATAGCATTCTGAATGTTTTTTAAGAATAAGCAGCAATAAACAAAAAGGCAACGTTTTCTTCTGGATGACAAAAATTTAAAGAAAATAGCTAAAGTACCCAATCTGTTGGTGGATCAGTGATTTTCTGGATTGAGATAAAGCCAATGATCCTGAAGGACTGAAACAGACTTATTTAATATGTTGTATCATACCCCAGGCTGTTCTATGGGTAAACTCATATGTTTATCTCAGGAAAGTTGCCAAAAGTCACTAGTTTCTTGAGTAGGTGTATAACTTGCATGCAAATCAGCCTTCCCAGCAAAGGATAAAGCTGCAGAGTTTTGATTAAGGAATTGATTGTATCTGTAAGAGCCAAAGGAAGCACAGCTGTGAGAACACCCAGCTCAATACACTCAATATTTGATACTTCTTCTCTGTAACCAGTGCTAAATGGCAAAGGCATTTAGATTCTCAGCTAGGTAATCACTGCAGTTTTGTGCCCTCTTGGTTTCTGGCTCTTGAAGATCTTGACATTTTATTTTGATTGTAATAATGATCATCTCCAGCTAGAATCTGTCTTTTCTTATTAAACATTTCAAAATGGCCTTGTTGAAGCAGATGTTTAATTTGTACAAATTTGAAACCTCTTCAAGATATCTGAAGCCATATATTCCAGTCAAAGAAATTATGAAATAATAGCAAGTAAAAGAGGAAGGAAACTTCTGAGCTCTACTCTTCAAATCTGCCTGCTGTAGTGCTGCATGCAGTTACAAGGTTTAGACACTGCCTTTATAATAGATTCTTCACCATTATAAAATTAAGTCACAATACACTGTAGATTAGTCTGATGCTTAGGACATCTTAGTCTTATCCTCTACAGTTTTTTAGTGCCCTGTGAGAGATTCAGTATGTTACTGAAGGAAGAGAAAGAAACATGTGAACTTAAATTTAGTTCAGACTAAACTAAACTAAATTAAACTAAACTAAACTAAAAAAGAGTTATGAAGTGTTAGGCTATAAAAATATTCTTTATGCTGCATGCATAGGGTCAATCAATTTAGATTAATTATTATTTAACTACAGTTTAATCTTTAAAATTTCTTATAATAACAGGAGAAGGTGAATCTTTATCTGACTTTTGTTTGATGATTATCACCCTTGCATTTGAATATAAAGTTTCTACATTTGTGCTGAAGACCTAGAAGCTTTTAGTACTTTCCTGTCCTGCTGCATGAAGTAAACAAGAAAAAACAAATGAAATTAAGTCAATTTCCATGTCTTCATTGTTTCAGATGATGGAAAACTGTCCTTTGATGAATTCAAAGCTTACTTTGCTGATGGAGTTCTGAGTGGAGAAGAGCTGCACGAACTTTTTCGCACCATTGATACAAACAATACTGAGTAAGTGCCCCCTCTTACAACTCCAGTGCCACTTTCTGTACCTGCCAATGGAAAACAGACATCAGGCTGATCTTAGGAAACAAGTTTATGCAGAAAGCTGCTTGAGGGAAGCCAGGCTGTGCCATATGGCTATAAACTGTGTAAGCGAAGGGTTTTGAAAATTTGCAAATATTTGCATATTCCAATAGATGTGATTTGGTACACAGGGTGGAAATTGGATGCTTTCTGTATTTCCCCACCATGGAAATAAAAGTAACTGGGACCTCCTTCAGGCTTAAATATGAATGCCTCAATTCTCAATTCCACTGACTCATACTGAGATGAATACTTGAGCAGATGTTGAGAAGGAAATAAAATAAATGAAGTGATCATGTATAGTAAAGAGCTGAAAAAGCCATCCTGTCTGGTGGCAAGGTACTTGTGCTGGTGCAGTCCCTTGGAATATTACCATTATGGCTGGGTTTAACAAGGCCACAGGGAAATAAGATGACAGGAACTTCATGGAGTTCAGCAAGGAGAAGTGCAAAGTCCTGCTTCTGGGGAGGAACAAGCCACAGTTTTTGTGGGAAATGGAATCAAATTAAATGTAGTTCGGTAGTAGAATTCACAGGATTTTAGAGTTTGTGCTAAAATAATGTTCTGAAGTAAGCAGAAGAAATAGTACTCAATCTGTTGGACTTGTGGGGAATAAAAAACCCTGCAAGCTTTATAAGGTGATTAAGGGATGAGGTGATGGAGTCACCATGCTGGAGGTATTTGGGGGATTTGGCAGTGCTGGGTTAACAGTTGGACCTGATGGTTTTAGAGGGTTTTTTTAACCCAACAACTCTATGATTCTATGGTTCCATGCACCAGTATTTGCTGGGGCCCACTCAGCTGGAAAGCAGCCTGGCAGAAAAGGATATTGGGTGAACACAGAGTTGAACAATGTGCCCTTATGGCCAAGAAGGGCAATGAATGGTATGAGTGACCCAGAGTCAAAAACCCATTTCAGAGCCAGACTCATTCATACAGCTTCCTCATATGTACCACATATCTGTATAAGTGGTTTTATTTTACCATTATTCCATTTGTCTGCAAGCATCCTGATAAGGACAGAAATTCTTGGTACTAAGCAAGATTTCCAAGAAAAAATACAGATGTTCTACATTTATTTTTCCTTCCTTTTTATTGGTAAAGCTTTGTAAATTCATTAATTATTATTTTTTTATTAATATTATTACAATGCCATTTTCTCTTTAACAGAGAATATATAAATCTGAAAAATATGTAGAAAAGTGGGGATAACATTGTGTTTTTCCTCCTGGTAGATAGACACGCTTGAAGAATCAGTGAAATTGTTGAATGCTGCTGCTATAAACTGAAAATAGGTGATTAAACTGTCATAGCAGCCATCTGAGGGAGAGATCATTCTCACTGTCCAGAAAAAGCCTGGCAAAAATCTGAGCACAAAAGTCATAGATAGTGAAGGGTTCAGTTCTCATGTATTTCAGGCAATGAAGCAGGTGGAAAATTAAGACAAGCTACTAAATTACTTTTTGAAGAAAGGGTGCTTTGTATTGCTGGATTAACACTTGTTACAAGAGCAGAACCTAGCTATGGGTAAGAAAACGTATTTGAAACTTGGAGTTAAGACAGCAACAAGAAGCTTTTTGAGTGTTTTTTTTTTGCAGAGTCCTTAACACTGATAAAAGGCTTTGGGGTGAGTTTGCAACTGAAAACTATTCTACCAGGCTTGATATATAATAGAGGCAAATACATTCTAAAGGCTTTCCCTTATCCCTTTTTAAGCTTTTGAGAAACCTGCCAGTAAGATGTCACAGGCCAAATATCAGATGGATATAGCAAAGAGAGACAGCTTGGCCAGTATAATATAATTTCCTTGTTAGAATAGCTTTCAAAAAACAAAAAATCACATGGAGCAGATAAAATGAGGCAAAAACTTTACTCACTGGCATTTCCTGAAAAGGTCAGGTTATGTAAAATGTCTCAAATTACAGAGCTGGCTAAGAAAAGTAGCAAAATGTTCATTGAACCTTGGGAGTATTTTAATGTAAGCATTAGGAGAACCATGTACATATCAAACAATACCTAAACCATCTATTTTTAGATGTTTTCACTTCCAAATTATCCAAGGGAATCAAATGGAAATGATGCAACTCAGAAGTAGTTCAGGGCTGGTTTTCAGTAGGGGAGGGTAAAGAATTCTGCTCAGTTTTGTAGCTAGTGGGAGATTTGCACAGATTATTTTGTCTCTCTTATCCAATTAAAATGCAGACACTGTCAAACTCTGCGAAAATCTTTTATCTTCTCTCTGCTTCACTATTTACAAATTGCAGACTGTAGCTCCCTATCCTAGAAATATTTTGTAAGCATTGAGATTATGCAGTGATTTATACTACATGTAAATGCCTAGGACAGATGTCTAGGGAAGCATGTCATGATCCCTCAGTCATTTCTCAGAGTATCTCAAGATTTCGTAACCAGCTTGTCACAAGAGCAGACTTGGGGTTGTTTCCACCTGTGTTAAATCCTTTAGCTCTGCCAGCATTCAAAGCCCCACTGTCTGTGTGTGTGCACGAGTCTTTGTACTTTAAATCCTGAAGATGAAAAAGGAGATGTGGCCTTGGGGTGATAGCCATGGACCACAAACTCAGGCGATTTGAATTCCCTTCTCAGCTATGCTGCAGCAATTTTTCAATAAAATATTCAAAGCATGAAAGACTTACATTGGCTTAACACTTCTAAGGGAACTAAATTAAGCAGGTATTAAACCCCACTATTACACAGGCCCTAATGTCAGTCTTGTTGAAGTGAGATTTAGATTATTAACTTTTAAAAAGACCAATCCAAGCTAATGCAACATGCTTGTCACAAAGCAGATATGCTGTAGAAGACTGCTGAAATGAGTAATTACCATTTCTAATGTGATAGCAGGGCAAATAACAGAGGGTTTAACTTCCCAGTAGTTCAGGCTGTGTCTGCCTGACTGACTAGGATCTCTGCACCTTGGTATTTGAAGCAGTCAGGTGCTCTCTCCTTACAAAGTAAAAGAAGAGTCAATTAGTGCATAATCAGCAGGAAAAACAGATCAGTAAGAATTAGTTACTGCCGCATAAAGTTTCCAAGACATAGGTTGAATAGGAGTTTATTATGACAGGATGAATTTAAATGTACAATTTTTCTAGACCCTAAAGTACAGGTTATTCATTCAGGATAGATCATTGCTTTCATTGTAAATTTGCATTAGGTAAGGGTATTTCCTCAGTGTGTAACTTGGACATATATTTTGCAGTTTATGAATGCACTTACATGTGTATTATTTTTTCTTTCCATTTAAAAAAAAAAATCTACCTTATCTTCTTATAACATTTGAAATATTAAATAAATACCACTAAAGACACAGTGTACAAATTGATTGCCTAAAGTTTTTGACTTCTCTTCCTTTTTCCTTTGGACACAGCCAGAAACAAATGCAACCAAATTAGGTAGTGTATCCATGCAAAGTGAAGTAGTGAAGTACCCATGGAAAAAGGAATTTATTTCTCCATCTTTTAGTACTGCTGTGATATTTTACCTTTCTTGAAGGTAAAAGCTTTGATTAGGCCCTACAATGAGCATTCCTGACATGTAATTAGTACAAGGTGACAGCTTTGGGGGGGTAGTAGTTAACCATCCTTCTCTAAGTGCAGTTTCCAGTGTTGTCATTATTATTTCACTTTGACTGCCACTAAGAGTCACTTCTATCTCATGAAACCTTTGGGCAATCACACAGCATTAAATGGTGTAAAGAAGCAGTTACAGAGGGTCCACACTCAGATGCCCTCACTCTGCCAGTGGGAGGAAAGGCTTTGAACTGATGCAGAAGGGATCAGGTCTAGGCTGTAACAGCCTCATCTCCAGGTTCTGTTTCCTTGTATGCATTTTCTTCTACTGCAAAGTAGTGTCTTGTATTTAAAGACCTTTAAAAAACTCCCAGCCAAACAAATACAGACAAGAAATCAAGAGCAGTGACAAGCTGAAGCTCACCTGGAGTTGATACAGTGACTCTCCTCCCCTTTTTCATAATGGTTTAAGTGTTTTGCTAGTAGCCCCAGTATAAACACACTCTAAGCATCTAGACAACACCTTAGGTTCTTTTTAAGTTTTCAGGGGGCCAAGGTAGATCCCCACAGTTTCTTGAGTAGGAGCCAGGTCCCCAGAGTGTGAATTAGACCAACGTGAGTGCATGTCTGTGAGCAGGGAAGGGGCAAGGGGAAGAACTTATCTTTATGTCCTGGTTTGACATGTATTTGACATGACATCCATGTTATACATCTGTAATGTCAGTTTGGGCCTGCTCAGTGCTTGTCCCAACACTTCAAAAAATCTCAACGTACTCTGTTTGAAATCTGCATTAACCTTTTAGGAGGTTTGTGAGGGTGAAGGAAACCCATTGTGGTTCCTCACCCCTCTCTCCTCCCCCAGTCTGAGCTCCAAGCTCCACAGTGCTCACTGAGGCTCTGCAGGGCTGGGTGGCAGCAATGGGAAGGGTGTTGGAGCAAATGTAAGTGCTGCAAAGACACCAGAAGACTTTCTGTGTGCTGACAAGGAGGGTCATGGAGAACATGGACTGCAGTAATTTTGGAGCTGAAGTAATTTCAGAACTGAAGACCCACATACTCTGCTGTCTCAGAGCATTCTGGTTATTAACTGAATGTAAAACATTCTTCATATGAAACAGTGCTGAAGCACAGTTGAGGAAGCTCTGCAGAAATGAAGCTGTTTTGTTTACATGTGTCATTACATGAATAATTGCATTGAAAGTACAGAGAGGACATGGAGAGAAATATACAGGAAAAGTTTGAAATTAGTGGTTTAAGGGGTGAAGGCTGTTACAACTAATTTCTTTGCTAAATTATCTCCTACTTAATTTTAATGTCAGCCCTGACAAGCTTGTGTTTCAGCAGAGCAAGAATCCTTGACATGGTTAATGGTTTAGTGAATAAGTCTTCGCAAAAGTCATTGCAAATGTAACCTCACTTTTACTCTTATTCTTTACCCTTCCCTCCCCCCATCATGACTTCCATGGAAATTGCTTTAGCGTAATGGCATCCTCTGGGAAAAGGTGTCAGAAGATAATGAGAATATTTGGCAAAGTTGCAAACCAGGAGATATACAGAAGGTCTCAAGAGGATTTAGTTTGCAGCACTGCCAGAGAGACAGTGCAATAAATGCTTCACTGATTACTGACTCACAGGAGTCTGTGGGGAATCAGACTTATTTTTCTCTCTTTACTGATTGGTAAAGTGAAGTTTTTAGTCAGGACCCTAGTTACAAGGTAGGAGGAAAGCTAGAACTGTTGAGAGCCTGGGGCATAGACAACCTCCCAAATGTAGGGAGGTCCCATCAAACCTTTGTGTGTGGCGTAAGTTAAACTGTGCACAAGCCAGAGATGAGTTTGGTGAGGATCTGAGAGCCTTGGCCACCTGCAGCACTGAGTTTATGCTGGGCATAAGCTGAGTGTGTCATGCTGCAGGCACAGCAGATGTAGGGATGGGGCGTAACACTATGAAAAACACATCTACACCTGCTTGCCTGTGTGTCAGCAGGGTGTCTAAGGCTCCCTCATGGCAGGGAGGTCACTGGCACCTAAGACATGATACTGTTCACATGGGCTTCAGCTCAGTTGCCCAGGCATTAGGCATTTAAGATGCTCACACTTGAAAATTAGCCCAAGGTGGAAAGGACAACACAGGAGAAGTAGTTGGGACAGGGGGGTGGGAGAAATGCTAGAGTGTTTGAAACAACACTAGATGCCTGTTTTATACCAAATTACTTCTGAGTCTCCTCCCAGCTGGTCTATTAAACCCTCCCAACTCCACTGAATACACTGGGGCTCCTTTGCCTGACAGGGGAGGTTGGACAGCCAGTGCACATATGCACATCAGCATTTAGGACTCATCCCTAAAGTGAATAAACCTTCCTCCCACCTGCACAGGTCTTCATTAGCAGAGGCCTAATTCCTCCCTTGGGTCAAAAGAGAAATGCTCATCTGCCCTGGCAGCAGACCCCAAAAGGTGACAATTGGATGTTGAGAGTAAGAGTCTGGTTAGCAATCTCTGCAGCTGTGGGAACCCATCAGCCCAGTACTGTGCACTGAAACTAAAATGAAAGGCATGTTTATATGGACCAGAATGCTTCCTTCAAGGGGCTGCTTGTAAACTTAATAGTGAAAAGTCCTCAGTAGTTTGAGGGTACTCTAAGTGTACTAATTATCTCTGCCTCTCCTTTTGTTTTAGTTGGAAGACATTTTTCAGTCTCATGCTATTGTTGATCTTTCAGAGTTCAATACAAGTACACGGAAAAAAATAATTAACTTCTGAGTAAAACAAGGAAAATAAAATTATTAAGAACAATATGACATACAGACAGGTTCTTTAATTAGGTGAACTGCAGGTGAGTAATTTTTTAAAGGAATTTTTGAATGCAAATTTGCAGGAGGAAAATAGCATGCTGGGGTTTGACCATTTTTAAAAAATTGGTTCTTTTAGATTAAATTAGAATTTCAGGTATATGGTGCAGCATTGACATCAGAAAGGTGTGTTTGCTAAGACATATGATTGCAGCTATTTGCTTTAACACAGATTTCTCAAGACCATAGAAATCAGTTTGGAAATGAAGCACACAGACAAAGGAAAGATACTGGTCAGAGTGAGCTGATTATACATTTTAGTATTTCACAAATGATCAAAACAAGTTCACCCAGAATGATTTACAAAGTCCTGATGCTTACAGATCCTCTGGTCAGACATACAAGCTGCAAATAAAATTTTGCTTGGAAATTTTCCATATGAGTGGTTATTTTTAATGGGAAATTCAGCTTTGTGCAGAAACAAATGGCAATCCCTCTCAGCGAAAAAATCAAACAGTAATGACAATTTTCAGTTGCCTTTAACTAAATGGAGCTGATTTACAGTGCTTCATTTCAGTTCTGCAGTAGATAACATTGGCTTCCCTGCAGTAAGCTCGTTGCTTAATGATAGGTGTAGTCTGGAAGCCTGGCCCCTTCCATAATCTGGCTTTCCCAGAGAACCACAAGAGTTTTAATACCACTCAAAAATCACCAAGAGAGGTTTTACAATTACATCAGATAGCTCTGAGGATTCTTAGGTGAGTCCCACCAGGCCTCACAGATTTGTAGGGATCCAGCTGAAGCAGCAGATCCCACACAATTTCAGGGTCTAGTCGGAGTCAAACATTCTCACAGCCATGGTCCTCTAGCTCAGGGCAGTGAGATCCCCTTGGTCCATCATCTGTGTTGAAGACAGAGGAAAAAAATGCATTAAAGACCTCTGCCTTATCCATGTCCCTGTTTGTGAGGTGCCCATCCTCATCCCGTGACAGGCTGACGTTATTTCTATGCTGCCTTTTGCCATTAATATATTTTAAATAACTTCGTATTTTCTCACACATTTCTGGCCATCTTCAACTCCAGTTGATCTTTGGCTGTATGAATTTTTGTCCTACCCTGGCAAGCTGCATCTCTGTATTTTTCCAGGTCACCTGACTTTGCTTACACTGGGCCTACACCTTCTTTCCAAAAGAAGATGCCTGTTCAGCAGAGCTGACCTTCTGCCTTGTTCGCTTGATTTCTGACATTTTGAAATTGTTGCCTGCTCCTTTGCATTTCCAAGGAGTGTAAGAAATCAAAGTAAACATTTTATTTTGTCTAAGAATAAATAATTTAATCTCAGGGGTTTGGGTTTTTTTTTTAAAAATCGTTTTGTGACAAAACAAGAAATTGCAACATTATCCTGTCCTATGGGATGAAAACTCTGAAATTTGCTCTCTGTGGCAAAAGAGCCACCTTGATGCTGCATCTTATTTCCTCATTTTGGTTTGTGTCATTCAGACTCTGCAAAAAAATCATAGCTCTGCAGCCCTTGTACAGTACTCTACAAATTTTGGCATACCCACAAGTTTTAATAGCATTGTTAAGCCTCTTTTAGCAACACAAAGGCTGTTATAGCTGGGATGATTAGGGTGACTTGTCAGCTATGTAGTCATCCCATGCCTGTGAATCACTGCTGAATGCAAAGGACTAGAGGGTGGTTTTTTCAGATGAGTTCTTAGTCAGGAAAAAAAACCCCTTTATTCTCTCCTTCAGTCCTGCCACAGGCAGAGCAGTAAGTGGTGATTCCTAAGTCATCACTTAGCCTGGAGCTAAGCAAAGTAGGCAATTATTTAGTGAAGCAAAATGTGGGATAGCAAAAGAGCTGTGACCCTGCTGCCCATGTCAGAGCCCAGAGAGCCAAGCTGGCTGATGCCTTTGGAAGCCCAGAGGGTACACAGTCCAGATGGATCTGGGCTTGCAGAGCAGCAGTGTCCTCAGGGCAGCAGCAGGTTTGTCTCCCCAGGGACAGAAGCTTTGTCCCACTTCTGCCCCCTCTTCCTCCTCTCCCTTTTCTGTGACCAGAGGCCAACTCCTGAGCTTCTTGCAGCACTGCATCCTACTGGAAGCAGTTTTACCTCCACTGGTAAGAAACCTAGAACAAACCTGAACAAAAGGTGTTGTTTGTTTGCTGTTGCAAGGGAGCTGTGAGGCAGAAAATCCTTAAAATGGAAGTGCAAACATAGAATTCCTTTACAAAACACTCTCAGCAGTGATGGAGCAGTTACTTCATTTTGCTGACTTAAAGTGAGATTGTACACTGGCTTTCTTGTTGCAAAGACCTTATAGCTTTTTGGCTGAGATTGTCTGTGGATGTCTATTCAGCTACCCTTGCACAGCCTAAGTAACTCTTAATTCCTTTTACACACAAAGTATATGGTTCTACTTAACAAAAGGCCATACTAGCTTCAAACATTCATCCCTAAAACCAAATTTAGCAAAAGGACACACAAATGGGACTGAAAAGATAGTTAGTTCAAGCTTTTGAAATAAATCCTTCTGATATCTGGGCATGAAGAGAGAGCTGAAGAAGAAAGTTATCCTTCTCCAGCTGTAACTCATGGCAATTTTTTCTAATTAAGTTAGTTCATAAAGTCTTTCATATAATATTGGATTCTTCAATAAAGTAACTGCTTTATATTTCAAACTCCATGCTCTGTAAGATATTGCCTCTTCTTGTGGTCCAGGGAAAATATGTAGATCTTCTGCTGGTTCCTCTGCCTAGAGGTGCCTTTTGTGCCATAGAACAGCGTGTGTCAGGTCAGTGGATGGATCCATGGACCCACAGCAGTGGATGAGTGGAATAGCTTCAACCTTCTCTCCTCCCTGGCTGCCCCCAGTCCACAGGTAACTGTAGTGGGCAGAACAAGAGTACAGCTGCTTTGCAGTTCTACATCTTGGACCACTTCCAGAGGTACTACAAATAAGCACTTTTGCCACCATTCATTCAAGTGAATTTGCTTATTTTTCTGCCACTGACCAATAGGTATGATCAGCTTTTCAGTGGTCAGGACTGCTCAGTGTAATAGTCCTTTAAAATAGCTCATGTTTTTAGCTAGAGAACATTTTAGATGTGGAGAGGTAGAAGGACTGCATCTAGTAGTCAGAAAGCAAATTGAGAATTATCATTCTGACATGATGTGAATGCATTTGCCTCGCCCTGTGCTTCGTTTGCTTATCATGAGAAGAGGGCTGCCTGGATGTGAGTCATCCAGCAAATATTGTTAATAACATGTTCAGCATTCAGATTATAGGTCTAAGCAGAAGCATCCTTGAAATGAGGAACAGGTGCCTGCTGTAGGTCTGAGTACTGAGTTACAGAAACAGCCCTCTAGTGCACCTGACTCTTGTACTATTAAACAATTGCCAAACTTCTTTAATTATTTCTGTAGCATCTTGCAGGGAGCTCAAAATTGTTTGTATGCAGCAAAAGAATTCCTAGGTTTGTTCACAACTGCTTTTGAAGCAGCATGTCATTATTTCCAAGAGAACGAAATAATCATTGACACAAAATTATAGCTTCCCTGCCTAGAACAGCATCCCCTTCAAACAGGATGCCAAGAACAATGAAACCTCCAAGGGTATTTATAACAGAAGGAAATACTGAGAATGCTAGACAGAAATCCGTGCTCTTTGTGTCTTTTCTGTGTTTTTTTGCAGGCTGCACAGAATGTTTTGGATAATATTTTCTGGTCATTCAGGTGTCCAATGCTAACTGAAAATGAATTCAGCACCTGAATACTTTTCCATTTTCACTGGTAGTCCATTTGCAGCTGTGCCACTCCTGTCAGTAGTACAAACAGCCTGTTGAAAACAGGGATGCTGAAAGCCTCTGAGCCACTCCCTAGGTCACTAACACGGTGCTAAGAATGTTGCAAAAGAAGACAGACCTTTAAAAGAGACCATGAATTTGCCTGGTTAACAATGTGAAAGGCTGTTTTAAACACAGTTATCTAGCTGTGCATTAAGAAATACAGAAGTATCTTTTACATTAAGTCATTAGGGCAGATGATGTGAGGGACTAGAAAATGCAGGGATGATGAAAGAAGAGTAGGCATTATAAAGCAAACTCCTGTCATTTAACCACATCATATCCTGTCAAGGCTCTTTGACTCAGGCAATTTCAGGGTTTCAGTTTGCATTTAAGAGGTGAACATCTGGACTGTTCTAAAATCATCTGCTCAACTGCAGAAGTGCTGGTCAGACACATTTGATCATTGATACTGTGGTGATCTGTGGTAAACAGCCTTAAGGGGTTGCAGACACTTTTCCCCATCACAGTTTGTTTACCTAAGAGTGGCGTTTCACAGCTTCAGCACCTGTTCTTACAGACTGTGAATTCCTTTATACCTGCCACCAAGGTCATTGGAGAAATCAGCTGCAAGTCTCATTTGCAGCCACCTAACTTGACCTGTTTGAATGCAGATAAGAATCACCTTCAATTAACAAATGTTGTGTGAAAAATCTCATTTACATTATCAATTAAAAGTGTTCAGAAGCTTTTATAGCCCTGAGTATGCAAGTTTGTGATAATCCAGGATCCTGCAATTTCTATCAGTTTCTCTCCCTTGTGAAATAAAAGCCAGATGTACGGAAGTTAGCAGTGGAGAAAGTGATTTTAAGATAGTACTGTGTCATCATTTTATTAAAAGGTCAATTTAAAAATTCCATTAAAAAGATAAATGAAAAAATACTAAGTGCAATCAGCCGTTCAATATTCTCCCCTCAGAATGATTCAAAGACAACATTCATGCTTTTAAGTTCCTTTAATAATCTGTTTCTTTTCCTCCTTGGAAGAAAGGCAATATGCTAACTTTCAGTAATGAGCTGTAGGTCAAAGGTTTTTTGGGTGTTTTTTGGGGTTTTTGTTGTTGTTGTTGTTTTTGGGTTTTTTTGTTTTGTTTTGTTTTTTGGGTTTTTGTTTGTTTGTTTGTTTTCTTTTAACTATTAAGACCTTGCTTATGAGAAAAAATATAACTTTAAAGTTGATCAAGATGAAATCTGCTTCAACAAACAGGTTTGAACTAAATAGAATGCTTCCCTGCATTTATGCATTTATATAATGTTGGCATGGGAATATGGCAGTACATCTATACTTTTCACATCACTAATTTTGCCAAAGTTAGTAGTGGTGAAATGGCCTTGCATGGCCAGAAAGTCTTAGGAATTATGTGTGCTCATGGGCTATGTCTGGTTTTATCCTCTTTCTGTACTGTCTCTCCCATAGAACACTATTGCACAGCAAGGATTGCAAACAGGAGAAAGTCATTGGGGTTTTTCTTCTTTAGCGTGGAGACCAAGCTCTCTGAGCCTTGCTGTCCAGCATGACAGCCACTGGAGTACAGGCAGAAAGGTGGAGAAAAAAACCCCAAACCAAATATTTCTGATGTTTAGATGGACTCCTGACAGAACTGGGACCAAATGTGTAAGGGCTGAGGAGCAGTGACTGCATCACGATGCACAAGGGCTGAATTTCAGAGTGAGTTTGCAGTGAGTAGGAAGGTGCCAGTGGGAACGTGCTCAGGAAGGGAGGCTGCACCTGCAGCAGCTTCAGAAAGGCTGCAGCCTTCTGCCCTAAGGCAGCAGAGCAAGGCCAGCAAGAGCCAGGCACTTGCATCTCCTGCTGCAGCCCAAGCAAGGGGGCTTCATATCCCAGTCAGGCTAATATTTGAGTTGTACTATTTACCAATACAACAACAACAACAACAACAAAGCATTTCTAACCTCACTAACCTTTTATATTCTTATCTTTCCAGCAATCTTGACACAGAAGAGCTCTGTGGTAAGTTCTTTTTTGGGAAAGAACATAATCTATGCCTGCAGCAGCTCTGTGCAAATAAACATGCCATGTAATTTTTTTTTCTGTTTAATCTTCGTAGCTCAAACAGAAAATAATTTCCACTCAGAGAACTCCTGGGAAAATGCAGATGGCTTATAATCTTTCTAGACTCTGTCATCCCCTGTGTGCAGATTCACTTTGAAAATATTTTTCCTAATGAGTATTTCACACTCTCTGAGAGTCAAGGTCCGTTCTGACATAGATAGATAGATAGATAGATAGATAGATAGATAGATAGATAGATAGATAGATAGATGGATGAATGATGAATGACTTGTATTTTATTTCCCTTTAGTATGAGATATTTTTTCTGGTTAGTTTCTCATTGTAACACTTGTCATATACCCCACTAAAGGCAAATTCATTACTTTCCTCCTACTTCAGCCAGGGAGAACAGCAAGTTTGACAAGTTCTGTGATCCTTTGTCACAATAAAACTCCTGCAAGGCCTAGATTTTGGCCCAGTTACCCATTTCTGTACCTCATTCTGAGCTGTGAGTCATTTCCCCAACACCCTGTTTGCTCTCCAGCTTATCTTACAGCACCTGATTTAGGAGTGCTTGCAGCAGAAAACAATTTACAAATGTTTTTGCAAGTTCTCCCACAAAACGTCAGAAAAAAAAAAATCTTATCATGCTTGTCAACACCAGCCAATTTCTGAGGGAAAGATGGCAGCCTGAAAAGTTTTCCAATGGTCAACAATGTTGAAGACCTTTAAAAGCTGAACATATTGTCAGGTTGAATACCAGCTCGTTAATCACCCACAGGGTGACATGGCCAAGAACCACTAAGACAGCTCACCCTGTGTCTTATAAATATGAAAAGAGGCTCATCTGAAGTGACCTGGGCTGTAACAACTTCTGCTAGTTGAGCATCTGGCCAAAACTGTGCAAACCTGGCTGAGGAAGAGAGGTGGTTTTGTTCCACAGGGGATTTACTGCCTGGATGCTGCACTGGAGGCATACAGGCTTGCTGGCTGGGGGGGTGTCAGTCCAGCACTGACTCTGTCTATTGTCTGTTTTAGTTAAATACAGGCTGCTTCAAATGCCTTTTAAGTCTTTCAAATGGTGCCACTAGGATGCTTCTCGTCTGTGATTCTGGTACTGAGTTTATTCAACACATGTTTAAGCTTGAGATAATACAGCTCTGAGTTACATCAGTTCACCTCAGAAATGAAGCTAAAAAACATCCAGGGTACTTATTCATAATATGTTTTCATCCTAAATAATTTCATTCAGCCCCTCAGCAATACCAGGTTATGTCACAGTGTTCCTGGTAACTTATGTTTTCATGCTTTCCCTGAGAAGCTCATCCTGACCTCTTAAAAGCCCCAAAGGGTTGCTATTTATTATTTCAAAAAGCTCCTATCTAATCTTGTTCTTCCTGTCTGCTGTTTAGATGTTGATTTTTCTGCTCTTCCAGTAGATCTGCTGTCTGAATACTTTGTCTACAGTCTCTAAGCTTTAACATAATTTTATTTATTTATTTTTCACACATTTTCCTTCCTGTGCTTCCCTCTATTGTATTTCACCACATTAACTAAATGGGAACTCTTGTCATGATTTCCCAGGTTTGCTTCCTCTTTTTGCTGTAATCCCTCTGATTTTACATCAGCTCTTTCTGTTAAAAAGCCTTTTGCTTTGAGAAGCTACAAGGATATCCTGCAATTTGTTATTCCCATGATTTTTTATTAAAATGAATTTTGCATGCAACATATTTGTTGAAAATATCACAGCACCTGGGACTAGAAGCTTATCTGGCCAACTCATGGTCTCTTAATTCCTCAGAGAAACAACTGCTCTCAACCAACCCTACCTCACAACAGCCCACACTTGATATTATCTGCTCTAAAGGTTTTACCAGAATTATTCATTTTTGTATCAATATAATCAAATTCACCTCATACATATGAAAACTTAATTTCCTGCTAGTAACTGTAGTCTATCAGACTGAAAATTCAGTTTACGAAGAAGGTGTGGATATTTTGAAAATAAGTTTGTTTCAGCTATCAAATTGATATTTACATTTTTTTGTAAATTTGGCAACTCTTTTTTGAAATAAAAAGTTTTGAAATACTGATTTAGGTATTTTAAGTACACCAGGGATGATTTTGTACAGAAAAAGTACAAAATTTTAAAAGAAAATTATTCTTTTCATTGTAATTCCTTTTCATTTTGTATTTAGATATTTAATAATGCTGTAACTGAACTGAGACTTGATAAAGCTGATATTCAATGAAATACTGTTTTTTCAGGCCATTGATGTGGGATTTTTTCTTCCTTCAGATTATTTTTCAAAGCACTTAGGAGAATATGAAAATGTTCTATCTGTCTTGGAAGACTTAAACATAAGCATACTGAAGGCAATGGACAAAACAAAGAAAGTAAGTAAAAATTGTGACATTTTCTTTACATTTTATGTTTTGTTTGTTTGGAGTATTTCTGGTGGCTTTATTATCTGAATTTACTAATTCATATTTAAGTTCTTCCACATATACATGTTGTAGCAAAATCCAGTATATAAAGGCTTGTCACAATGGTTGTATACAAAATCTTTAAAGTCCTGTCTGCAAACTATTACAGTTTGGATACAGCCAAATTTCTCTTTGTGAATGGTCTGAAGAATGTTCTTTGCATTGTTGTATGAAGAGGGTTCTGTGTCCCCTGCCAAATGTGGGTAAGCATCAGCACCAACTTTTGGAAACAGACCAAATTGGAAAAAAAAACAAACGTGGTGGGTTGAGAGAAAGCTCCTGGACAAGAAGAAGATTTCATTTCCATTTGAGGTATTTTAAACAAAAGCAGTGGTCACAGAGCCTGCCAAGAGGAGGTGTTAGGGCTGTTGCAGCACAGCAAGGGGACCTTTACCCTGGAGAGAGGAGAGGTTTCTCAGGGGTTTCTCCACCTGCACATCTGACTGGGAATGTGGCCATTCTGCTGGACCTGCCAGGCAGCAGATCCACCTGGCACTCAACTCCTTGTGGTTGTACCTGCTGCTGTGCTCAGACCACATCCCAGCTGTACATCTGACCAAAAGTGCCCTGATACACTGGGTGATTCACTCCTCTTCCCTGCCTGAACAGTTAAATATCCTGTGCAAGGTGGAATAGCTTCAAAAGGTGAGGGAAAGCACAAACCCTGATCCTCCAAACCCAGCCACAGATCCATACCAGGCTATTCATCAAAACCAGAAATTCCAGCCAAAATTATTCAGTGAGATCCCATGGGGTCAAAAAATATGAGTTTTTTGGTTTTGGTGTGTTTTTTGGGGTTTTTTTGGTTGTTTTTTTTTTTTTTTTTTTTTTTTTGGTTTTTTTTGGGGTTTTTTTTTGGTTTTTTTTTTTCAGTCACTCAGTGGAGAGATCAATGTGGAGAAAGCTGTGCTTCTTTAGTGAAGCTGTTTTCTTTGGTATTTGGGTGCTTGTAGGAGTAAAGTACTCATACATTTTACATAACCTGCCAAAATGAAAACCCAGAAGTGTAACTTACTTATTTAGAGCTTGAGCCAGGAAGCTGAATGTCTTGCTATGCATCTTCCACTCCTAATGAAGTGAATGGACACTGACTCACTGTCTTGTTGAGTGTAGATTTTTTGTGTAGATGTTTTTCCCCAACAGATTTTCCTTGCTCCTGCAAGGCAATTTCAGCATGATTTCTGTGTACTTTATTGCCCTCTGTAATTTGAAAGAGCTGTCAGCACAGCTTGCTTGAACTGAGTTTTCTCCAGCCTTCCATCCTCTGCTATCTGAAAGTGAAACCATCATCATCTGTGGCAGAAAACATTCGAGTCTGTTAGCAGGTTCAAGAAGCTTTGACTTCCTTTTACTGTTCTGGGGCCAAATCCCTCCTGCCAAACCAAACTAAACAGCATCTGGGAAGAGAGGAAGCCCTTGGGAGTGGAGGAACCATTTATGCTCCATTGCTTGATGGGAAGGTGATATGCTAAAACTGCAGAGAAACAGATTTCTCCAAGAACATATTTCAGCAGGGAGAAGACTGAGTTGCATTTGCAAGCAGTATACTCCAATACAAATCCCATGGAACCAGGAGATGGTAGGGGAGCTCCAGTCTTTTTGTTCTGGTACTGTTTTCCCTGTGTTTTATCCTTACAGCAGGAAGGAAAAACATCTGAGGAGATTTAGAGGGATTTGTGACATTTGGTATTCAATAATTTCTCTCCTTAGGTTGCAGAGTCTGCATGAGTTGCTTATACTAGGGTGGTGAGGGCAGGTTAATCTTTGGTGTCCCTTGGTTTTCTTGCTCCTGCCAAGTTGATATTTCCCGGATCAAAGTACTATGTGGATAGCTCTGTTTATTGCATTTCTTCTTCATTCTATATACAGGAAGTATTAAAAATTAAACACTCAGCAAAACTTTACAGATTCATTCTTTAGGCCTTTTTTTCTGACATCTTTTATAAAACATATTTAGTTAAAATACTTAATCTTTTTTATTACCCCCATGAACATAACACTTTCAGCAAGCTACATTTTTATTACATTCTCTAGCTTGCAGTCACGTATAAATATAATTAAGAAACATTTTGCAACCCACAGCTCTGAAAATAAAATGTCACTGAGTAATGATGTAGATAGGTAAAATAGACTATTTGTTAAAGGTGCTTGTCATCTCAGTTCTATTGACTCGTGAATATTGAAAATCAGAAACTTAGAGAACATTAAGTTCCCTAAGTTACCAAACTGTAAGATTGTTGCTGTTTGTCAGCTATTTGGTAAGAACATGTTTTGCTCTATCATTTTGATTTCTGGTATTGCTATAGTTTATTGCAAATGCAACCATCTGCTGGTGGTGAGGTGTTTTGTACTCAATAAACTAGCAAAAGCTCATTTAGTCACCAAAAATCTAATTATCATATGAAATTAAATTAGCAATAGAAAAGTATTCAGTTATCTAAACATATTTTAGAAGATCTGGGATATTCAAGGATGTCCAAGATGTCTCCACAGGCCTGACAAATAGGACCTCAAGGAGACCCAGGGGCAGGATGAGACCTCCTCCTGGGGCAGCAGCTGGAAACCAGGTGGGTTTTTTTTGTAGGGCACCAACTCCAGTTTAGATAGGTGAATAGCTCTGAGGTCTCTGAAGGGTTCTTTTCCCTGGAGGAACTGTCTCAGAGGAGGAGCAGGTGATGCTTACCCTGATCTGACAGGATCTTTTATCAGTCATTGTACCCACTTGAAGTTCACTTTTTTGTTGGCTGAAGAGCACCCCCTCTCTGCCTGCAGACTCCTGCCTTCAATTTCAGTGTTGGTAGAAGTGTAACCACAGCGGGCTGGTGGTCAAGTGACTGTGCCAGGGGGATTTCAGGATGGGACACACTCTCTGCTCTATGATTTCAGTGCCTGTTGGCTTGAGACTAACCTAGTCTGTTGTGGAACTGGCAATGGTCTTGACATAGAGAGTATCAGCTCTTAACTCACTGGAGCAACAACTGGAATTGAGGCTGTTTGCACTGCCACAATGGCAAAGTGGTGGGAACTGGGGATCACTGGGAGTGGCTGAATGTGGCAGAGCTGCTTCCTCAGGAGAGCAACACTAGGTGACCATGCAGTTGTTTCTTTTCATTGCAAGTGCACTCACACTAACTCAGTCTGTGAACTGCCCCAAAAGGGACTTAAGACCATCATAGCTGTTCTCGATGTGATCCAGTCTCCAGCAACAAAGACCCCTTCATATCTGAGCTGCTACTTAGATTATATTGACTATATTTATTAGATAGTGTATTTTAATTTCAAAAGGAAATAGTGCTATAGATTCCAAGAAAAAAGAAACCCCCGAAACTGGTTTTTACAGTTAACACTGCTGATAAAGGTGAAACTTTGATCCAGTGAGTAGGAGTGTAGCCTGACCTGATAAAACTTTTTATCTCAAGCGCAAATCCAGTGACTACGGTGCAATAGCTATCTCCTGGATAGACTTGGGCAAGATTTTTGAACTGTCAATGGAAAACTTTTTTTTTTTTTTTTTCCCCACAGATTAAAGCCAGAAGGTGCTTTGGCTACAGCAGTTAATGCACACTTTTTCAGAGTGATGACCTCTGAATGCATTTAATTCTTTACCTCTGTAAATACTGAGGTACAGTTCTTTTGAAGACCAAAGCAAAGCAGGCTTGCATGGAAAGGAATGGCAGACAACACAGGAAAAGAGAGATGGGACACTACAAATTTTTGTCTTTTCAGACTCTGTAAAAGTCTGATTCTTTGCTTTGGAGGGACTTTTCTTCCCTCTTTTGCAGCTCTTCTGTGAAAGACACCTAACGATCTATCTGTGATAGCAAAGGACCAGACTAGGTGAACCAGCAAAATGCATTTGAGCAGTAGTTATCAAAACTGGTTTTCATTCAGCATTTACACACACAAACATAATCATTAATTTTAGGATGAAAACAATGCAATTCTTCAGGATGAAAGCAAGACAATTTTTCAGTGGAGCCACAAAGTTCTCGAATAGCCTTCCAAGTCTTTTGGGGGAAAAAAACTAACTAACCACTAACTCCTTTTTACATGTTGCTTGCAAAAATGTAAGAAGGAGGGTGTGGGGTGTGCAACAGCAAGATGCTGGATCAGCACAGCAAGTATAATTATCTGCTTCTATGAAATCATTAATTTTTCTGCTTTGCTAAAAAACCCCAAAGTTAAGCAAAGTCAGTTCAGCCTTATTATTACTTGACAATTTCTTGAATAGTCTAAAAATAGGAGCCAGTAAAATAAAAGAGAAGATTATGGGAGCTAAGAGGGTAACAGGGCTTGAAATTTAGTTACTGATGGTGCATTATGGTAATTATGTAAATCACTGCAATCTTGAGAGTTGGTAGCCATTATAAACCAGAATACCTAGATTTTTTTTTACTTGCATATTTGACTAATAATAACAGTAGCATTTATGTAAATTTTATCTCAAAACAAATTATCTGGGAAGAAAGGTAGATAAGCATTTGTTGACAACAGTGTTCCAAAACTCACATTCTGTTTGAGCAAAAATGAAGTTTTAAATTGCTTTTTTGTTTTCACAAAAACTATGTTAAATTGGCTGGCACTCCTTTTACCATGAGGTTAGAATTAATTACCATTTTTCACAGAATCTAGTCTGGTTCTCTTTGAAATTGCACTTTTTACAAATGCACCTTTCACAGAATTAATGCAATGAATAGCTGCTGCACAAGAATAACAGGTACTGCTCTGTTTATTCTGAGTATTAGTTTTCATGCACTGACTTGGAAAACAGTTCATTTGTTCCTTTAGATTTTTCACTAATGTTTTTATGTCAATCAAAAATCATAGAATCATTAAGGTTTAAAATCATTCCATTTGGAAAAAAAACCCCTTAAATTCACCGAGTCCAACCTCCTGACACTGCCAAATCACCACTCAGTCATGTCCCCAAGTTCCACATCCACATATCTTTTAAATACTTCCAAGGATGATGACTCCACCACTTCCCTGAGAAGCCTGTTCCAGTCAGTGACTGAATTGACAGTCTCTCAACTGAGAGGAATGCTGGTGTTAATGCTAAATATATCACTGGTTCCACCCTGCTACAAGGCAGAGAGGACCCTATGAATAAATGCTGGTTTTTATCTGGGAACATTATTAAATTATGGTTTGGAATTCTTACTTTTGTTTCTTTTTAAGATTGAGACTGTTAGTGCAAGTCAAATCAAATTCAGATGAATTCAAAAAGTTGCAAGCAATTAATTCTGAGGAGTCATGCAAGGATATTCCAGAGATTCATGCCTTTCCTCTTCTAGCTCCTTATCAGAGTAATGAAAACTCTTGGGAACTTCTTTGATCTTTTTTTTCTGGAAGTTTTATACTTATTGGATCAAAAAAACACAATGCTCAATTTTTGCCAGTAGCAGAGAAGATATGTTTAGTCAGAAATGATGATAAAATGAAAACCCCCTTAATTTAATATTCATGCTTCTAAACAGAAATTACTTCACAGCAGAAAAGTAAACATTTAACTAGCCATTCTCCTCTTGATACCTATCAAAACCACCAGCAGCTTTGATGTTTTCTATGTATTGTTGCAAACTTCTCCCTGGAGCAATGGCTTTACACATTTCCCTGCTACCTGCTGATATCAAACACAGCCAAACCAGTTTCCTGTCTCTAAGCTATGTGATGCACCTAATAGCACTTAAATAGGAGATTTTATCCATGCATGGGTTTTGTGCATTCTGTTATTGCAACAACAGTGTATTACTCCTTCAGTAATCCCAGCACAGGAGAGTGACAGACTGCCCTGAGAGATGCTGTTACAAATGTGTGATGATCTTCTTTCTAATCAGCCATGGCTGCCCATATCATCTCATTGCTGTTATGTCAGCACTGCAGATGCTTGGTAGAAATTGTCACTGTTCCAATTCTCTAGGTAGAATTTAAACACATAATTTATGCTAAATATTATACTTGAATAAACTTGTAAAACTTGTGCCATATTCAAAGTTGAATCTAATAATTGGGCACATCCTGCCTTTGATCACTTTTACAGTGAGGATGCTGTAAAAGGTACATGTGTGTGATGTCAATACCTTGAGCATCTCTCAGTATGGCTGTTGGTGAAATTATGATTTTATTCTGATGCTGTCTTGATTTCTTCCTACAGTCTGGAAAATTAGATCTTAGGGACTGCATTTTGGTGAAGTTATTCCGACTAATTTTATATCCTCAATTTAAAGTTGTAACCCAGGGCATTGTCCCTCTAATTTGGGATCTAAACATACAGGGCAGGAGACATTCCATGATAAAGGGAAATTTAAATAGATTATTCCTTACTGAGTTCTACTCAGTGGTAACTGCTTTTTCTGTTGACTTGAGGATGTTTTCTGTAAAGATAAGCATAAATATTTTTGTGAAATTATGTTTAATATGACATACAGATAGGAAACAGAAAATTGCTAAGTAGTGTATCAGTAAGTGTCCCACTCCTTCCCCATCTCAAGGAGATGCTCTTCTGATAAATGGAGCAGCATGGCCAAGTCACCCAGGGGAGAGGGCTGAGGCTGGCACCAGAGACTGAGAGGATCAAGAGTTGCTGAACCTTGGTAACCCAAGAGGGGGACTGCACTAGGATATTCCTAAACCCTGCCTCCTCTGCCTTTAGAAAAGGAGAACCTCTTCTGCACTTTTTAAGATAGCCTTTAGACACTTTTAAAGACCACAGTGACCTTTTCCACAGCAAAATCACTAATTATGTGCATTTTCAGTTGCATTAAAGGAAACACAAGTGTGCTGCTCACAAAGGTCACAGTTGCCTCTTGATGAGGAAGATGTGGAAAATTCCCCTCATTCATTCACACTCAGTAAAACTAACAGCAGAACAACATGTTAACAGACTCATTTCACCTGGACTGCCCAAACTGTGGTGCAGTGTAATGTGTATGTTAATGAATAGTAACTTAGAGCTAATGAAATTAAAGGAATGGGCCATTTTTCTAGTTTATGTACAGACACCATCCATGGGCTCCATTACTGATTGGTGGCACAATGCACTGGCAATACAAATGCTGGGCATGAAAGTTAAGCTGGTTCTACCATAATATAAATATAATAAATTGATACAAAAGTGTTGTATCCATGTGCCTTTAGTAAAATACAAAATAAGGTAGTTTTTGAAGGAAATAGAGTGGTGAAATGATACCAAAGTGTGGCTACTAATTTCTCAGTGCTGAGAGCTGGGCTTGAGGTTTAAATTGAATTGTAATGGACAATCTTTTTTCCCTCCATGACTTAGATTACAATTATTTAGATCATTTATATATACTGAATACCTTCTTCTGTGATCTTTGAAGAACTTTACAAAGACAGGCAGTAGTTATTTTTCACTGGACAGGAGTTGAAGTTGCCCAACTTTGGCAGAGCTCAGAATTTCTTGACTCAGCAATTCTTTAAAGAAAATAGTAAACAATTTGTAATTGTTTGCTCAACCACATGCATTAAGAGAGTTAAGTAATTCCACATAGAAGAGTTGTAAGCTCTAATATTTGGGTAAAATATACATAAGGAAAGAGTCTTTGATAATTCTTGACTGCCACAGATGATGTTAGCATCCTGCCTGCCTTTCCCATCTTTACAAAAATAGCTCTGTAAATCTGATAAGGTAACTCTAAGACATATCTAAAGATCACAAGGACATTTTCCATAGGGAAGCTTTTAAATATAGAAATGATGGGACAGGAATGTAAAGAAAAAACGAGTAAATCCCAGTGCAATGCAAAATCTTGGAGCAGTTCTAATGAAAAAAAATCTTATTAATTTTCAGATGCAGGAAAGCTTTTCTAGGTAATTTTTTTTCTGAAGGAGTTAGAAAGCAGTAGCCTCAGACAGCAGCAAGTATTACACAGCCAATGTTTATATGATAAAATAATCTGTGAGAGCCCACCTGAACAGTTTACAAAATGAAACAATACTGATGTACATTTATGTTGTAATGTAGCATGCCTGTATCAGCTTTACCATGAGTATCAGCAGGAAGCAATATGGACATATCTGCAACATTTACTTTCTGCATGCCCAGAATTTTAAAACACAGTTCAAAAACTTACAAGAAATGGTCAGTTCTGAGATGATTTGTTCACTTATTTCAAGAGCAATGGCAAAAACTGAAAAAAAAAAATGAAAATATGCCCTGGATTTCTACAAGAATTATATGTCCATGCGGCACAGATTCACACATGTTCTTCTAACATGCCAGAGAATCAAAATTTTTGGAAATTAAATGATCTGTCAGGTTCACTGAAGTTTTAAATCAATTACAATGGAGACAGTTTAACAGCTTTCCTATTGCATAAAAAGTTTAAGTAATCATAAAAGGTTGCCATAAACATTATTTATAGACTGGTGTGAGTCCCTCAGGTAGACAGACAATCTCTCATGAGCATCTATTTTAAAATTGTATCAATGAAAAATTATTTCTTGGAACGTGACTCACAGCAGATTAATCTCAAGCCAGAAGAATTAAATGCAGAAGTCCACAAAGCTTCTGGCTACGTAAGTAGCTTCTGAAGATTCATGGAGGTTTTAACACCACCTCTGAGATTTCTGTGGCAGAAGTCTTCCAACAAGAACTAACTTTCTAACATATATTGTGAAAAGATTGCACTCATTTGAGAACAAAATGCTTTTAAAGCTGTTATCTGACAATCTTGCACTTTACATTCGAATTTCTAAACATCTTATATTTGTGTTCTGATTGCAAACACATATATTAAAAAAAATTATAAGAGAAGTCTAAAAATCAGAAAGGCATTTCAGCTGTAATTCACATTGGAAAGAACACGGAATACCTTATAAATACCCATATACATTGCCAAAAATACTCAAATGGGTTCTCAGTGTAGGAGGCAATGCCATTGAAGTGACAGGTCTTCTTTAAAGCTTGGAGGTAGGGGACCATCATCTCCCTTCAAATGTGGTGATTCAAGAAATCTCTTGTTGAAGGCACCTGATATTTTATGAAACTGTTTTAGACAGAATTGTGCCCAAAGGTTTTCAAGATCAACTGAGTGAGGAGCCAAAAATTTTGTTCAGAGCTTAAGAGAGGTAAACCTATTTTCTATCTCTGTTCCTGATGTGACCTCAACACAGTAAGCAGAGAGACTGTAGGGGTCTGCTCTATCCTCTCTGCTACATTTATCAGTGAGAAAAAAAGAAAGAGCGTGTTTATATAATTGTAAAGGTGACCCCCCTCACAAAGCTTTACCTACATATTACTGCAGAACTGCCAAATCACAGAATCACATAATAGGCACAGTTGGAAGGGAATACAGCTGGTTTTTGCAGATCTGGGTTTGCCAGAAATGTCAAATTTGACCCCAGCTATGGAAATATGATTTATTGGGCCAGGGAGACAATAGGCATAAAGATTGATTTCCGAAATTATCTACACCAAAAAGAGCATAAATATTTTTTGTTACATACAGTACATTGGAAATGTCATTATTCAAAGAACCACTATAAACTGCTAAGTAGAGGTGCAAACTTTTATAATAACCAAATATAATAATATTTAGATGCATTTAATGAAATGGTGAAATATAGAGATACATGGTTTCAAAAATAATTAAGCAAATTCAAGGAACAAAAATCAGTCAAAGAGTGTTAAATTCAGAAGGCAACCTCTCTCGCACAGTCCTTCAGCCAGCTGCTAGTGGGATTTTTCAGGGGAGTATCCTAAAAATGTGCCTGTTCAAAGATTGTTCCCATAATCAGTGTCTGAGACAGGCCAGTGGGCTTGAGAAACATCTTTTCACAACAGTGGATCTGAATTAAAACTTTATATTCAGTTCTGCAGCTGTCAATCTTATTTTGGCTTTTCCACACTTCAGAAGTAATGTGGTGCTGCCATCAACTGGAGTTGATGTAAAGAAAAGGGTCTTTTTGAGTAGAAACTGTCTCGTGTCACTGTGTACTTGGGCCTCTCATCTGAGTGGGAGTTGAGTCGACACCTGGAAATTCAGAGGTCTTTTTGCCCATCAACAAAGGTTGCTTATGTGGTTTACATGTATAAACATGGAAACATCCAACCTGCTTCCTTTCTGAATGAAGTCTGAACCTTCCCTCGTGTATTTCTAACTTAGTAAGCAAAGCCTGACCTTTTGTTTTGTTTTGGTTTTTTTCATGTAATTCTTAGGACTATCAGGAAGCTTCCAATTTGGAGCAGTTTGTGACTCGCTTTCTTTTGAAGGAGACACTGAACCAGCTGCAATCCCTGCAGAGCTCCCTGGAGTGTGCCATGGAAACCACGGAGGAGCAGAGCCGGCGGGAGAGGTGAGCAAATCCCTCTTCAGCTGCAGGGAGGGGGATGAGGAGTGAGGTCACCACAAACCTCCACGACTGCTTTACATTTCACCCAGAAATCTGATAGAGGGAATAACAGGAGAAATAAGGATACACTTTTTATTCCCTATAGGAACCCACTAACAGGAGTTTTGCTGAAATTGAGTGCAGCTGATCCTGTGGTAGGCTGCCTGTAGGACAATCATTTTGGTACATGTTAGGCTCTGCTGACTTATTTTTAAATCCCTGGACAGTTTAATATCAAATGTAGAAACCAAACCACTGCAATATAAAGAGCTGTGAAATTACTACGATGACTGACTGTGTTGTTTGGTTTTTCTCCTGCTTCATGATTTTATTTTTCATACACAATGATCTCCATGTTAAAAGAAGAAATAGCCAGGCTTTTGCTTGTCACAGCTTCTTCCTAGGATATATGGCTGTACTCTTGATTAATATCTATAAACTTTCAGTCACCTGGATAGCCATTATCCATCCAAGGGTTTTAGCTGAATTTAGTACAATGATCTCTGTGATGAGGGTTTGTAGAATCAAGGATCAAAATATTTTTTTAAAATCACTTGGCTATATGGAATCTTTTCCTCAGTATGCTATTGTTAAATACAATAGGGAAAGCAAAATACAAACTGTTGTATTTTGTGGACAAAGAACGTCTTAAGACCTTTCTGTTGGAAATGTAATTTTCTTTTTTTGTTAGAAATGTCATTTTCTTGTTTGTTTTGCTGTTGGGTTTGAGATCCCTGAAGTACAGGAGTAATACTCTGGTTTTGTGCCAGCAGCACAAAAAACAGCATCTTGACTGTAGGGATCAAGCAGGTTTTGAAAATCTGAGGGTGCACTGAGCATGCACAGTGTCTATGTACCTCTATTCTTGCCAGTTCCTCTGCAGTGATGCTGTAAAACTCCTGTGAATGAAGAAACTGTGAATGATTACTTAGGTCAGGTCAGAACCACATCATGGACAGATCTTGAGACTTGTGATTTGTGTCCCTCAAAGATTTAGGTTTATGCCAGCTTAATTTTTTTTTCCTTTTTTTTCTTTTCTTTTAACTTCTTTAATGACCTAATCAAAACTATGAGTCATTGTGAAAATCCAGGAAATAATTCAGTGCTCTCAATAGAGAGATATTCTCAATAGAGAGGTATTTCTTTTTATTTAATTTGAAAGGGAACATAGAAGCACATGTTTTGAGAACAGAGAGAGAAGAGCTATCCCACATATTTTTCCTTAAAAAGTCTCCTGTGTTTCTGTGCAGAAAAGACCCAACAAAACCAGAAGTGCTCTCAGTTAAGTGGCCAGGAAAACGTTTAGCTCGAAGGCTTCAGAGGAACAACAGCCTGTCATCAAATAACCCTTATTCTACCACAGGTAGGGTATTTCACATTTTAAAGATATTCAAAACACGTGCATACACACATATACAGAAAAATATACACATATCTTCCTCTCAAAAATTTAATTTAGACATGGAACTAACTCAGATACTTTACTGGTGGAAAATAATTTATAGAAGGTATTAACTGAAAACTTAGAAAACTGAGGAAAATTAATGCATATCCATAGATCTGAAATTATAAAGGATAAAAACTTAATTGTGGGCTACACTGTGTTTTGGATTGATTCAACATTTTTAGGTAATCTTTCTTGCCTGCAGATATGAATGAAAAAGTGAAGGCTATAACAAACAAGTTTTCTGCCATGACTCACATCTCAGCTGAGGGAAATAAATAGTAAACAGAAAGGGAAAACACAAAACCTGAAAGAAAATAGTATTTCATTTAAAATAATACAAAGAAAAGTCTACAGCAGCATTTCTGCTTTGGAAAATGATGGAGTACTCTGGTAAATGAGATTCTTTGGAGGCAGTGACATTAAGCACGAGGCTGCAGTGAAGACATCTCCGTGCTTAGTGGCTTGTCCCAGAATCAAGGCATGAGGAAAATCATTCAGAGTCAAATCATGCTTTCCTTTGGTTTCACTTACATGAACATTGAACTAGTTGCAGCACAACCTTTGAGAAGGCAAATAAATTGCAGGGTATTTTTTAAAATAAAAAACAGGAATACACTATGTACCATCAGCTTAGTAACATTTTATAAATGTTTATCATTTATCTTTTCCAAAGGTTGGATTGAGGAAGACAGCCAATGGGTGATCCAGATAAACAGACTCCAGAACCTAATTGACAGACTGGAAAAGAAGGTGTGTGGGCTTTTTCACTTGTTTCTTCTTCACTTTCAGTAAAGCAATCCTTAAAACACAAATGTTTTCAGTGCTCCAGCTGCAGCATTATCTAAGAGACCTAACAATCATTAAGTGCCTATATTTTTCTTCCACCTTCCTCTTTCCTATTCATGGCACTGTTTTCCCATGCTTCCTTTACCCCTCCCATCACCACAGATTCAACTTTTCATAAAGATGTGAAAAACTGTATTATTCTGTGACTGGAGGATGTTAATGTATTTAGTTATGGTTGTCTGGGGGAACATGCTACAACCTTCCCCTTTTAGGATCTGATATTTTCCTCTTCCTCCTCAAACTTTCCCATGAAAGCTTGACAGAAAGTTTTGTTTCTTCCTTTCCCATCAGAGAATACTCATTTATAGAGATTAAACTGCTTTCCTTGTCAGTACAGTTCAACCAAAATCTGATGCAAATCCTTCTTGGGAGCCAGATGCAGCAGCCCCCAGAGCCCAGAAATGACCTGTGGTTCCCACACCAAAGCAGAGCCCTCCAGGAGTCTGACAAATGACCCATCTGATCCAACCATGCCAGGGCTTCCCAGTGCTTGTAAAATCCTGAGCCACATCTGTCAGTACAGAAACTATTTATTCTTCTTGATGATTATTCAGACTTGATTGCTACCCTGGTGTTCAAAAGTTGTCTTATAATCTGTGTGTGATGACTTCTTTTTTTTGGAGAAGAAAGAACAGCAGAGGAAAAAGGAAAGTTATAAATTCCTGAGTTGTTTTCTGCATTAAGTTTCCCTATTGAAGGACAGAGACAATTTCAGATAGGCACTAGGGGAGTGGCTGAATTCAGTGGATTTTGAGACCCAGGATGTTTCTTCCTCCTTGTCCACTAGAGTTGAGGTTTTGGGTTGAAGTGCTCTCAGACTCAGGAGCAGCTCCAGTCCCAGTGCAGCTGATGCTGTTCCTCCCCACAGGTCAGTGCTCACCAGCAGTCAGACTGTGCCTGTACTCCAAAGACATTGGCATGGGTCTCTTCACCAGAACCCACACACAGGCAGCACTCACAGGGACATGAAACAACCTGATCTTGTTCTTTCTTTCTAGCTGATAGGGATATTCTCCTGTGAATATTGTTGTCTACTATTTGTGGTTAGACCCATACCCCTTACCCAGGCAGTGGCTCAGACTTTGGGTCATAGCACTAAAATGTCTCCTGTTACACAGCCACTAGTCCAACTTGAGTTCAGTAGCAAGTTACACACACAGAAAATAAGTAAGGGATTTAACAACAAAAAAAAAACCTCAATAAATTGTGGTGACTTGGCACAGGGCTCAGCAAGAGAAGCATACTGACCTTTCTCTGCTGTTCCTCCCTCCCAAATGAAAAAAACTGCCCCTAATTACTTTTCCCCTTTGGTCCCAGTTTGGTATTTCTGTTATCTCAGCCTTATTAGCTGCATATGGCCACCCCCAGCACTGCTGGCCTTGCTCCAGAAGGAGCCCAGTATTCCCTTTGGTTATCCCTGCAGTCTGACAGTCTCTCGCATCACTTCTCCTTAACCAGCTGTGAAATTTGGCCATTCCTTGTGGCACTGTCCATGACTTCTGTCAGCTTCTCACTCTGCTCCTTGCCACGCTCTGCAGCTCCTCACGGTCTGCTCAGTCCAGCAAGCTCTGCCAGGGAATACCCGTGAGCCTCTACCCAACTGCTTCCTCCCAGAGGTCATTTCTGCATGGGAAGGCAATTACACAGCAGTTGCCACATTAGTGACATTTTAGTAGCAACTTGATTTTTCTCTGAATAGATCTAAATTGGATTTTGAAATGTCAAAGTCCACCATGAAAGGTAAGTGTGGCTTTACTCCCCACTCTGCTTTAGAAACAGCAGCTCACTGCCCTGCCACAGGTTGCCACCTGACGTGGACTGATGCCAAAAGAAAACATATAAAAGAACGTTACTTAAAAAAAAGAAATAAACCTGGCATTCAGCAATAATGCAATGCAAATGTTACAGAAAGTAGCCAAATGTTTTGTGGTAAATAAACTTACAACAAGGATGTTTTAAAATGATCAAATTTCCTACAGACAAATGACAGAGAACCTCAATCTGAAAAGGAGCTCGGTGCCAAGGGGAAACAGTGGCAGGGCATAGACCTCCCATAATTACCTCCTTGTTAATATAAAACTTGATTAATAAAACATAGCAATTACAAAAGTTCGTTTTTTCTAGTAGACAACCTATCTATATCCATCTTTGCCTAACTTTACATCTGTTTGATTTTGTATCTCACATTAAATATCAGGTGACTTTCAGGAGCTACTAAAAGCCTTTTTTTTTTTTGACTTTGCCCTGAAACAGATTAGAAAGGATTGCACAATCATGTTAAAAGGCAATTTCAGAAGCCACCACATCTCAGCTGAGGTGAGGTAGGATTGCAAAGGCAATTTAAAGCTCTGAGCTGCATCCTTTTTTATTTCCAGGCTGTGTGATACTGGGCTGGCAGGACCTCTGTTCTGCACACTGAGCTACTTCCCTTATGCTCCAGAGCCAAGGCAGCAGTGAGGAGCCCTCCTCCCACAGGGATGGGGACGGGTGCCAGCGCTCAGACGCTCGGGGGTCGCACAGGCGGCTGTGCACACCCACCCCACCTGTGCAGCCACGCTCTGCCTGATGACACAACATCACTGAAGAACTACCAGAGATTATTTTTAACTCCTAGATGGGGCTAGCACATTATGAGTCACTGTTCCCACTGGAAAACTACCTGGTGAAGGGTAGAGTTAGTGCTAAGTTTCCTGCTGTGTTCTGTCAAAAGGAAATTTGACCATGAATCAGTCCTGTAATTTGTCTATTTTCACTCAAGTTCTACATTTACATATACTAGCAAAGACAACAATTATTTTCTTGCTATATTTAGAGAAGCTTTGCAGTACTTCCTTGACTCATTCCTTTCTTCTCTTTTTCCATATGTTTCCTGAGAAAAAAAAATGGCAGTGAAAGTGAACTTTCACTTCAGGAATACACATTTTTCCCTCAGTATTTTTTTTTTTTTTATCCAAGGTGTCTGCACTGACAATAAAGCTGGCTGTCTTTTTTTTCCACACACATTTCATGACTTAAACTACACAGCAGTTTCTGAATACTCCACTCCTGCCTTGCTCTGCCACCTGCTGCTGGTGGAGATCCTCTGTTCATTTGAATTCTACCTGCACATCTCTTGTTGGCTTTTCAGCGAGTACAGCATCTGTGCTGGCAGAACAGCTGCTACCTGAGATTAATCAATCCTCACCCACCCTGGGAGTAGAAGAAAATTTTTCTCTTTGTTGCACAAGACCTGTGTTCAGTGAGAAGTGGAGCACCACTAGCAGAGTGTGTTCTGCTCCAGCTGCTTATTGCAAATCAATCTGCCTTTTTTTTTTTTTTCCCAACATATGGATATTTTTCAGAATATCATAATGGCACTGGGTTAGGAGGTACTGTATGTGCCTGGCAAGTAAAGAATGGTTTTGTGTGTGCTACTGGTTGGTGTTTGTATGAATCACTGATTCCTGAAGTGCACATCCAGTACCAGGTGTACTCACAGACACATCTCTTTGCTGCTGCCCTCACAGCAAGGGCAGCAGTTCAGAAACCTGACTTGGACCACAGTGCACATCTCTTTCAATGCTAGAAAACAGCCCCTTGCAGCACAGATTCGCTGCAGGGAAGTTTCTTCTGTGTAAAGTTTTATGATTGCACAATAGTAGCTGATAGTTCATTTCAAATTACCATTCTTGCTCATCTCCACAGTCCATGTGACAATTTGAGAGGATGTCTGTCCTTTCTCAATTAAGTCCAACATACATTTGGGAGCAAGCAGATTTGTCAAAATGAAAAATCACTTGCCAAGCATTATAAATAAAACTTTACAAGACAGCCTGGTCTGGAATTAACCACTGACGCATACAAGATCTTGTAAACACTTGTGTTTGACTTAGAACTAATAAAGAAGGGATTTAACTTCTTGAGATAGAACAGAATCTAGTTATTGGAATAGTCTGTTAAAAATGTAAGAGCAGAATACAATTGTAGCATTGACTCTTACAATTTCTATTTTCTTTTCAATTGCCTCAAAGGACCTAAAGCTTGAGCCACTTGAAGAGGAAGTTTTGGAAGAAAATGCAAGATCTGTAAGTACCATTCAAGATAATGATTTTGACATTTTATTTTAAACACCAGGCATTGAGACCACACCTGGTCTCTTTTGTTAAAAAATAATCTAAAAAAATCTTTATCCTCTCTTTTTCCGGTGATAAGAATCCATTTTAGTTAGCAGAATACACTGTGCAAAAGGCAATAGGCATAGAATATGGGGGGCAAAACTTTTATATTAATTTTTTGCATTGTTTTCAAAGGATAGAGCGAACCAAAACCTTAACACACATAAGGAGAAAAATGTGTCATTAACAAGATTCATCAAATTTGGCAGCAGTGTTTATGGGGTGGTAGCATTCTCCAAATGCTGCATGCATGCTTTAACCATTGTTGTACATCCTCCCTCCCAAAACTGCTATAGGAAATCTTATGAGGAAAACCAAAAGAATATCTTGTGCTCATTACAACCTACAAAACCAAAATCGTGACCAGAAATCAACTTACTGTTAAACAAGTTTATGTCTCAAGATTGATATACTAGCATTCCTTAATTCATGAACCAAACATTCATTCATTTGAACCTAACAAAATGCAAATCAAATACACATGAAAAAATTATTTGATTAGAGGAGTTGTGTTTGATTGTTTTTAAATGAGATCATGCAGTATGACACAGACTGTTTATAATCCAGGATATAACAGTATTCATAATCAAGGCAGAAACAAGTCAAAAACCTGTACAAGAAATTAAATTGTACTCCTTAAGAAGCACGTAGTGTTGCTTTAAATATCCCATTAGTAAAGTTGACAAGCTTTAATAGATTAATCAATAAATAAACTACTTGAAAGAGCTAAATGATAATTATATTAATTCAGGATAAATAGGTCTTCTGCACTGCTGACTATTTTCATAGTCCTGTTTATAAAGACTTCATTTTCCTGCAGAATTATGCAGGGAAAACCCCCTCTCTATTCATCACCTAACCTGGGCTGTCTTACTCAGGTGAGGGTCAGGGCTCTAAAAGGTAAAAACTATGAAAGCACCTTAACAAAAGCAACAATGCGTCCAGTGCAGATTGTGGGGACGTTCTATCCCAAACCTCATACCTGCTGGCATACAGATTCCTCCAAGGAAACACACTGATTTTATTACTGAACATCTCAAAGAACAACCTTTGCTTTGCCCTCTTCTGAAAAGACTCTCTGCTCCAGAGTTAGGACAACTGTCTGAAGTGGACACTCCTGCCTAGACATAAAAGCTTTGATGTTTGAGCATTTCTACTTCTCCACTCCAGATCACTAAAACAAGGACTGAAAACTTCAAAGGAATTTTTGTGGGGGTTTTTTTATGACTGTGGTTTGTATTGTTTCATGTATTGTTTCAAGACTTTTCTGAGTTTAAAGTACAAGAAATTCAGAGAAGATGTGGCAGTAATATTGTAATGGTTTTGTACCAGCACATAATGATCGTTCAGCATCAAATGTCTGTGATAGAAGAAAAAGTGGAGGAATTCCATCTTGCTCTGAAGCAGTACGTGGAAGCTGCTTCTGCTCAAGGTGGCTGCTTGCAGTAAGTACAATGTTATTGTCCTTGGGCTGAAGGAAGAAATGCAGGCTTTTTTCTTTAATAACTCAGACTATTTGTGAAGAGAGAACCTATGACACCTTTCTTGGTGGGTTACATGTGTGTAAGACAGAGATTTTCAAAGACACCTGGAACTAGAAAGAGATGTCAGAATGTGCAGATTTTAGGTGCTATCACAAAATGACAGTACATCCCAAAGATGCTAAACAATGTTTTCAGGCTTCTTAGCTCTTCAGGTCATCTATTCATGACTTCAGGAAGCTCCTAGGCTGACATTCTTTATTGGAAAACTGATTTGCCATCCTTCATTTGTGCTCACCTGGCAAAGGAGCAGCTTATCAACTTGTTTGCCAGTCCTCTGCTTGGAAGCTTTCAGAATCTTCCCTTTTGGCTGCCATTGTAAAAATTTTAATAATTTCATATGAATATTATTATTATATTTCATAATAAAGAACAGGGAAATTTAAAAAGCAAAATTTTCAGTGAAACTGTGTTTCTGCTTTGCTCCTTTTAGAAGTAATAAAACATTAGAGCTGGATTAAGAATAAATTTTAGTGGCTTACCATTGTACTTAATTGTACTTAATTTCTGAATTTAACATAGGGGAGAGATCTACCATCATACATACTACAGACCATTATGAAAAAGATATTTTTGTAATGTGTACACAATACAAAAACTTCCTGTATATTCAAGGGCTTCAAAGACTGCCTGTCACATCCCTAACTTATGAGACTTGTTGCTGTGAGATTATCACATTTAGGATTGTATCAGCAGTGGTCACACAGACCAGAAAAATTAAGCTGGAAGAAGAGTGATCTTTCTGCAATGGTTCACTTGTAAAGGCAGACTGATGAAGAAAATAAAATTCTCTTGTTGGCCAAGAGATGAAAAAAACCCCAATGAGAAGTCCTCCAGGCCTGCTCCCAGAAATGAGCATCCAGCAAAACACTGTAGTGACTGCAGACATGTTGGGGAAGAGAGATTACATGACTTCAGAATGCAAGTTAACAAATGGTGGCAGAAAGTTCCTTTCTTTCCCAAGTTTGCAGGCATTTGGTAAGTCTGTAATGCCACCTAATGGATGGGTTTTGCTGTAGCTATAATTGACAGTGACTTGTTTTTTCCAACAGCTTTTGATATTTTTGGCATTTTACCATGCGCTTTCACATACAGCAGGAGAAAAGCAATAAATCATAAAACATCACTGACCACATTATGAAACATAAGCTGAGACCAGTTTTCAAGCACATCATTGGTGAGGTCAGCAATCTCACACTTGGGCACAAGGAAAGATCTGTATATATACTTTCTGTGCTATTTATCTGAACACTAATTTGAGTACCCAAGTGAATAAGTACCCTGCACACTATAAAGCTTTTATGCTCAGAATAATAAGCAGGATGGTTCTGTGTAGAGGATCAACAGATATTCTGTGGGTCATTTTTCACTCTTGAGAAACTGTTACTTGAATAACTTAAGAACAAGTAACTAGTATGCAAAATATTTCTTTAAAAGCATATTTGCAGCAGATATCAGCCTATCTGGCTTCATACTCCATTATACATATATCTCATTTACTCCATTTGCTTTCAAAGCACCTAAATTCTATGATACTTCGATGCATCTCTCATACAAAAGGATAACTTCTACTTACTAGATTATCTTCCCTGAACAACTACCACAAGCTGTTTGATTAATTTTGTGTTTAGCATTTGCTTAGATAAATTACACTATTGGAGCAATATGAAAAATGAGTTTCATAAAAAATATTAATTAATAAAAATAAATATACATGGGGTTTTATTTTTAAAAGCTCAGATAATTTGCAGTATATGATCACTTTGATCACTCATTTGTTAAATTTATTGATTGGGTTGGTTTTGGGTTTGGTTTTCTTTTTTTCTTCTGTGGGGTTTTTTTCAAAAATTCCTGCATTTTTTCCTGCTCATAAGCAGTTAGGAATAAAATGTGTATGTCAAATAACTTTGTTTTCATTAAATTAGTTCTATTGTGAAATTTTTAGTGTTTCCATACAGAAGCTTCCAAGTAATTTCCACTTCATTGTCTATGAGTTCTGGGAGAACAGCAATGCCTGGAATAGGTAAGTGTCAGGACTTTGGTGGCTTTTGTTTGTTTGTTTGTTTGTTTTGTTTTGTTTTTGTTTTTGTTTTAGGGTTTTGTTTGTTTGTTTGGGTTTTGTTTGTTTGATTTTGTGGTAGTTTTTTTTATGGTAATAAGTTTTGAAGGTTAGAAATCAATTGCGTAGAAAGATTGAGTACAAATTACTTTAAATACTGCTAACTGATCTTTTGCTAAATATATCACAAATAATACTTCAGAACAATACTTTCATTTCTAAAGACTTGAATATACTGAAACATAAATAAAAATGCCAGAAAGACAATGGTGATCATTCAAAACAGAAAAAGTCCGAAAGTGAGTACAAAAAGACACAGCATTGGATGGATATTAGTTCAGCAGAGACAGAAAACCAGGAAGACAGCAGCATCACCAGTTTCAAGGTAAAGAAGAAACAAAAGGACACAATTATTGAAACAGAAGATGTGCCAGCCCGCAGCACATTTCAGCATGCAAGTAGTAATGGGGAGCTCTCCCCAAACTTCCCAATCCACATCACAGGAGCCCATCCGACAGACTCCGAGTGTCTTTTGGGCCCAAAATAGGAATTATTAAACATCCTACCAGCTGAATTTCAGCCTCCAGCAGGCAGATGACTAAGGAATTGAGTAGAGACAAAATAATTGTCCTTATCTACATTTAGTTAAAACACTCAAATAATCAACCCTATGATCCTAAATCTGTAGACACAACCTGTTCTTAGGGAGATGGAGAAGCCTCTTGCAGCTTTGTTGCTGTCCTTTCAAACAAAACTGCAGTTTTGCTGGGTTTCCTATCACAAAGACTCAAGAACACTGGTAACACATGTCAACATTGTACTGGGTCACAACCAAGAGATGAGCATCAGACTGACAGCGAGCTGCACAGAAGAAAGCCTGTGTTTAATATAACATGCAGGCACTTCATAGTTTATCTGGTCTTCTGTCCCACTATCACTGCAAGTTTTGAAGTACAGAATCTCTGTACAGCATTAATCGTGAAATTTCTAATGCTCATTAAAAAAAATTGAGCCCCTTTAAAAAACCTGTTACGTTTTTATTTTTTACAATTATTTAGCCACCTTCAAATGAATTACAGCAAGGCATTCCAAAGAAGTAACGTGGATTTCTTGGAAACTCCAGAGCTCATCACAACAATGCTAGTCCCTGGTAAATATCAACTTTTTTTTTTTTTTTTTTTTTTTTTTTTTTTTTTTTTTTTTTTTTGTTCCATGTGGAAGGTTCTGTAAGTGTGTTCCATATGAAAGACCATTGCATAATAGCACCCTTATTCAGATCTTCTTTGGTAAAGTATAGAGGAGAAAAGGACTCCAAATGTTTTTATTTTAACCACATAAATATAAAATGCATCAGCAAGGAGAAGACCCACAGTGCTTTATTTTGCATAGTGTAAAGTTACACTAACATACACTATTTAAGAAAATATCTAAAATAAACAATACTATTTGTGAATGGTAAAATAGATCCCATTTAAGCTTTTCAAGGGAAAAATGCTTTCTGATTAAGACTTCAATTTATTCCTACTTACATTGACTGAAAGGAGCCTTAATTACAATAATTGATATTTACTAACCAACTTGCTGTACACACTTCATGCTATGTTAAAAAAATGTGGTAAAGATTCTATGTTATTATTCTTAATACAAACCAATGAGCAAGTAACATTTTTTTTCCTAGAAATAAGAGTTAAAAGACACAGTGCGGGTGCAGGATGAAGCAAAGAAAGCATCAGTCCCATATTTACAGAGAGAGGACAGGTTTTTGGGTTTTTTTAGGGAACGCAAATCTATTACAATGAAGCCCTAATTTCCTATGTGTCTGACTACAGACTAAATTTAAAATAATAAAACTCCACTTAGTAGAAAAATAAATGTAGTCCTGTACCCAGGGTTTGTCCCAGCCAAGACATCTTCAGACCTCATGAGCTTGATGTGGACACAAAATTATATGCCAGGGATTCCTGCAGAATCAGGAGATTGAAGTTAATGAATTGAGTATCTGTAAATCGTGTATCTTACTGGGATATTACTGGATTTAAGACAAACTTGATTGTAGGAAACAATGAAGCCTTTTCTCAAAATTCTTTGTGTGCAAGGTACTGCACATGATCCAGCAGTGTTCCAGGGGAGTTCACTCATGGGTAAAGTACAATTAACATAAAATAAAATGTAAACATAATTTTTAAGTGCCTAAATATGGAAGTGTCTGAAATTGGATTCCAAGTACTCATTAAAGCATTTACTCTGCCTGCTAAGAAGGATTTCAGTCTGCAGCACTCTGTCCTGGCAGACAGTTACCATAGAAACAGCATTTCTCACTGTGCACTCCTTGCTGGGGTGGGGGGCAATAGGAATTAATGTATTCACAGTTCTTTGTACAATTTCATACATTACCTGTAATTTAGAGACCTGTGCAAAAATTTGAACTCTGTTTCATGGAAGAGCTTCCCACAAGTGATCTATACAAATCATATTCGTGTTTGAAAGACAGAAAATGATCTTGAAGTAAAAAAATGATGGCTGAAATCCCACCAGTACATTTTACAAAAGAGTTCAGACACCATAAAGTGATATCACTGTAAAATCAGAAGGGAAAACCCTAAACCTGTCTGCAATTAGAACACAGATAGGCTCTATTCTAAAAGCAAATTTACCCTAGCTGAGAAACTTCCCAATTTCTTTTACACATCTGAGTAGCTAAGAACTGAATCAATTGCAAATTGTAATCTGAATCTGATTCATTCAAAGTTTACAACCCATAAGTCTTTACCAATTACCTAAAATTAGTAAGATACACTTATGTGGCCAAGAATGACTCAGGAAGACAAGTTTTCAAAACTGCTTGATCCAGTACTATCCTAAAGAAAATTAATTTACCATCTGTTAAGAGGAACCACAAAGCAATTATATCCACTCATACAACTCTTAACTCACCCACTTGCTTCAGCCAATCTACCAGGGTGGCATGAATCACTCAATTCACATTCAGTGAATGTCTCATTTTTATACAAGATCTGGACTTGAGGACTCTAGAGAACCTTTGGGCAAAGAAAACAGGCTAAGGGGAAACCATTGAACACTTACAACACTATAACCCACAAAATAAATAGTTAAATTGGCATTTTTGGGGGCTGAAATGCATTAATCCACTGATGTTTCAGAGACTACTAGGCTCATAGTCTGAATTCCCATAGGACTCTTGAGTACTTTCTCGTAATTTTTCTTCATGAATAATAATTTTCATTAAAACAGCATCAATGGAAGCATTTATGGATACACACATAAGAAATAAGGTCTGCTAATGAATTTCTGTAGTGTGAAACCTACATAGCCTAGAACACCCCTCTACTAAGGGCGCTTGGCATCTCATACAGTCACAGTTCCTTTTCTTCCTTCCCATCTCTCTCCATAAATCCTGTGGTTCCTCTCTGCATAAGGCTCCATTTCAAAAGGCCAAAGGCTAGAGATTGTGGGGAAGAAACACATTGGTTCCACCCCAGCACTGCCTATAATCTGGTGATTACAGAACTTTTTATGAGAATGACATTTTACAAATCCATCAATTCTTTTACTTTTGAGGACAAAAAGCTATTAATTCCTAGAGTTCTGTAAAAACCCATCAGATTTGAGTAATGTCACCAGGAAAGCAAGTCATTAAAGCTAATACAACCACCCAGGTAACGTAGTGCTTGTCTTAAAAACTGACACACACAGCAGCAGAGGACTGAGGATTTATTTGGTTTGCTCTCAGGGATCTGGGTGCTTAATTCTATGCAGCCACATCTATGACATGTTAATGCTTCTTCAGATGTTGTCAAAAGGTGATATAATTCTTGTGATAAAGCCACCTTCCCAACACTTACACTCAGCTCTCAGTATTTTGAGTATTTTTTCTCACCAGTATTAGCTGCCTATATAAACAAAAGTTTCATTATATATGCTATAGATATTTTAGAATTTTTACCAGAGGTCAAAAAAGAAATGCAATTTATGCTAGCAATTAAATAAACTCTGCTCTCTTTCAGCATCGTGGTGGATCCTCAACAACAACTAGAATCTGTGGTTCCAAGTAATGTTGAAGTGGCATTGTCTTTCATTACGCTAACATTCATATTGCAGTGTACAGGTGAATTTATGATGTGATAATGTTTGTTATTATTGATGGGATACTTTCCACTTTATCCATTCTAAAATCTGGAGAACTGCTCATTTATTATCTTTTCTTCTTGTGACTAGTTCAGTGAAATGATGCATTTTAAAAACTGATATAAGACAACTATGATAAACTATTTAATTCTGTGACAGTCCAAACTATCACAGAGAACTTTCTTGAATGTATGACTAAGTATTTGTGAAAAGTTTTATTACTGCATTAATAAACAACCATTACTTAATGCTGCTGTGGTCTTCTTTTGCAAAAGAAAGAAGTATGAACCTGCACACACATTTTCATACGTCTGCAGAGAAGCTGTAAGTCATTAATGAATGGCAATTGCAGTAATGACGTAGGGACAACTTTGTGCTAACACAGAACTTCCCCAAGGATATTTTCTGCTCACAGCAAGACAAGGCAGAACTATCTTAACAGACTCTTAGCCCTTACCCTCACAAGGAGAAACATATCTGCCCATCTGTTGTCACTACAGATCCCCAGACTGAACATTGCACAACGTCTATGTCCTGACCACTCAGAAAATATTTTCTTTAGATCTCTGGCAGGTCACTACAAAATCATTAAACTGCAGTTACAGCATTAATAGCCATAAACCTCGAGCTTGTTTGGAGGTTGGTTCTAGCAGGGGGCAGGGCTACTGTATACCCTTGGCCAATGAACAGCACCATCTCCATGGGGAGATCACCCTCTTCAATCAGTGTGCAGCTTTGGTAGGGATGTGCCTGGAGCATTGAGGAAGAAGTGGACACCCACAGGTCAGCTTAATCAACCTGGTCATCAGTGGGGTGACAGATGTTGCAGCCAGACTGCCCTCACATCCAGGGGTCTGGGTTGATTGAACATCAGCTAGCAGTGCCCTGGCAGCCAGGAGGGCCAACCGTGTCCTGGGGTGCATCAGGCACAGCATTGCCAGCCAGGCAAGGAAGGGGATTGTCCTGCTCTGCTCTGCACTGGGGCAGCCTCACCTCGAGTTCTCGGTGCAATTTTGGGCATAACAGTATAAAAGAGATATAAATCTATTTAAGAGTGTCCAAAGGAGGGCCATGAGGATGATGAAGGACCTAAAGGGGAAGCTATACAAGGAGCTGCTGAAGTCAGTTGGTTGGCTCAGTCTGGAGGACACTGATGGGAGACATTGCAGTCTACAACTTTCTCTTGAGAAGAGGAGAAGCAGCCACTGATTCCTTCCCTCTGGTGACCAGTGACAGGACCCAAGGGAATGGCATCAAATTGTATGTGGGGAGGCTGAGGTTAGGCACTAAGAGAAGGTTCTTTACCCAGAGGATGTTGGAACACTGGGACAGGGAAGTCAAGCACCGAGCCTGACAGTTCAAGCAGCATTTGGACAATGCTCTCAGGCACATGGTATGAGTCTAAGCATATCCTGTGCAGGGCCAGGAGATGGACCTTGATGATCCTTGTGGGTCCGTTCAAGCTGAGGATATTCTGTCATTCTCTAAGACCTGGAAGTAGCAATACTTGATTCTCTAATAAGTCATGATGGTGTCGCCTGCATCTGAGGTATACCCTCCAGCACAAGAATGGGCAAGCAACCACTGTAACCTCACACCTCCATAGCAGGTTGACAAGATCTACATGCTACATGACCACTCTCCCCATTCATTTAACAGTCTAAGGTTACAAACAGTACCCAAAAAGAAACTTAAAAGCCATGTTCAATAAAATACTTTCTTGTCTAGTTTTCTTCTCAAAAAAAAATTACCATATGTAATTGAAAGGGGGGAATTTCAACTACAGACAAGCAATCTTCATTGCAGTAAGGTCCTGTATTCCAGAAATCATGACAAGGTCTGAGTTCAAGGTTAAGAAAGGTGTCACATTTAGGTTCCTGCATGCAACCAAGGCAATTTGGCTCTTATTTTATCAGTGGAGTTCTGAGGTGAGTTATTTGCCTAAACAAAGGTATCTCGTGCATGTGAGTTACTGTAGAAGACACCAGCTGGTCTCCAGCTCCCAGCTGAGGACGACGTGTTACCTATAGTTTTTCTGTCACTTATGCCAGGCCCATGCAGCAAGTGAACTGGAATTCCAGGAGAGTCTCAGACGACACCAGATGCCTACCTTTAAGCAACTGAATCAAGCCCTTTGTCAATAAAGTTCATGAGGCTTGGTTCTCCACACAAATGTGGATGTCAGGGAGGGATACATGTACATCTGAATTTATGTGCCCATATTACAGACAAATTTCACCTTTATCTCTCTCACATTAACTCAGTGAAAGTGAATGCTTTTAACACTGAAATCCATGGCTTTCCTGTATTGACAAGATCCAGTTACCAACCTGTCCATTTTCAAAAGGGCATTGAAATTACCTGCACAAATGACATCAGTAAAAGTTTCTTGTCTTAATCAAAATAAATCTACTCATACTCCTGAACAACTGGCTGATGTTTTTCCTATGCCAAGATGATAGGCCAGTGTATAGCATGGGTTTGTCACTACTGACCTACCAACAAAGGAAATACAGTAACATGTGACACAGATTCAGCAAAAATCCTTAAGGGAAAAATTATATACTACAGCAAAGTTTGTAACATTTTTCCTTTTCACTGGAAAAAAAAAATTAAATCATTCTTAAAATAGCCTGCTTTAGAACTTCATGTCGATTAGGTGCTGGACGGGTGAAAAAAGTTGTAGCAGGTCATATGTCCTCATAACAGTTACTCACCTTTGTATATTTACTTTGATGAATCACAAGACGAAGTTTGAGAAGTTTCACTTAGGAGTTTGAAAGCTACACACAGAAACTGTCTTTGACACATACTGTGACAAAAGATCCATATGACCCAGCCTAAGAAACTCCCAGTGACTAAAAGCTAACCAACAAAAAGATTTCTTTTCATAATTCAGAAAAAGAAATCTAGCACCAATCCAATGCAACTTGACAGCTTTTTGCATTACTGCATTGCTATTTAACACATCCTCATTTAGCTTTCATTATCATTTGTGACAGAGGGTAAAAAATTGCCTGCAGTACCCAAATGATATTATTATAGGTCTAAATACACATTTAGAAGTTAATTATATTCATACAAAATACTTATTATTGATGCCTGTCAACTGATGGACGCTTTCAGGAAGTACTTGAACTACTGCTTTCCACTTCAGTATTGGATACCCTACTCATTTAAGGGGAAAAATGAGAATTAACTCTGCATTGGTACACCTACTTACCCATACAAGACATAGAATTAAAATCTGTCTTGTTCCTCAGTTTTTCCCATTACTTTCACTTTTCAAAGTCAAGAACACTGGACAATTATTTACAAAGAACTTAAAGGAATGCAATGCATAGGCAGGTCTCCTGTTATGATCCAGGATGAGAAAATTTCTCTTGTTAGTGAAATTATTACTAATAGGAGACTTCATACCTTGAAAGAAGGCACGCATATTCATAAAATATTAAGGAATATCTTGTGTCAAAAAGAAGATTTCAAATTAAGAAGCAAGTCAAGTTTTGTCAAAAAAACCCCAAAAACTAAGGAGTAGATATCCTAAGACATCTGAGATTTGACACAGCCAGTTTTTCTTGTTCCATTTTTATTTCTGAGGAAGGGAGTTGGGAGCAAGCAAAACGTCCCAGTCAAGTATTTATTTAGAATTTATGGTCAGGCAAAATATATGGCTACATAACACAAACAATTCAATGACAAAATTCTGCCACACTAATATGTAAAATTATTTATTTTCACTTTAATCATATTACCATTTCAGGCATTACAAATTAAAGGTTTGTCTCTTAAAGCATTCAGGCAATTACAGGAAGAAACAGGCATTTTCATACGTTTCACAGGGTCGTACTTCCATCTGCAGGCACCCAAGTACCTTCAAAAACCTGGAAGACCTACATCAAATGTAGTTCCCTCATTGATGGACTTTGGATCTTCCAAACACCATGTCACTTCTTGCAGATGTCAATGAAAGGTTTGTTCTTTACCTGTAAGACAAACCAACCCTCAAATTACTTCAGTTGTAACAGATCACTTAAAGTTTTCATTTCAGTCTGCTTGTAACTCTTCTCTACTCCATGTACGTTTCACAATTTGGATTTTTTTTTATTATGGCAAACAGTTCTATTTTCATTAATCATAGAGAACTCATCTAAATTTTTCCTGTTGTGTGCCAACACAGTAAAATCTGTTCAAATACTGAGCTATGTATTGGTAGCCCTGATCTCCACATCTCAAAAAACCGCAGTGTCCCTCCTGTCCACCAACAGTAACAACTGCATCTCACTTGCAGAAGTCATTCTAGGAAGTTTTCTTCATCTGAAAATACAACTTTTACTCATAAATGGGTACATACTTCAGCAGTGGCTTCAAAAATTCAGAAGTAGGAAAGTCCTGAGATAAGCAGGAAGTGTCTGAATACTCAGTTCAGAAGCAAACTGTTGAAAAACACCTGCTTCAAAATACAAGCTCACTGACACTGTAGGATTGTCTGGTTGTCATTAAAAATTTATTTGCAGGCCACCTTCTGCCACTTTCAAGTATCATTCATTTAATTTACTCATGCATCTCGTCAATCCCTCTGGTTTCTATGCAGAAAAATCAGTCAACAGGCTGGAATTTTGGCTAAACTAGACGATTTCACTGATTTCTGTAGGGACCCTCCTTTTTCTCAGCAATGTAAACATCTGAAAGCGTACAGATTATCAAAATTTGCCACTCTTAGAAACACAGGTGGTGGGAGAGGGGGGAAAGTTAGGAAATTAAAGAGCTGAGACTTCCAAATCTGAAAGCAGGTTTTCAAACAAATAAAGCTTTCAGCTTGAGGGTAAATAGAAAGACGTAAAAGTAAGATCAGGGAAAGCTGATTATGGTCAAATATTAGTTAATTTTGGTTTTCTCAAAGGACAGAAATTTTAAAAGTTTAAAAATGCCTCCAAATGTGGCCAACACAGTAATCATGTGGACATACTTTCCCATAATAGGAATCCTATTTCTAGCAGAACTACATCCCAATGGTCTCAAAAGCAACCTAGTATGTAGCCTAATCTGATTTGATGTTTACACAGAAGATTTTCCCACAGTTGGGGTCTGGAATGTGATCCAGTAGATGTTTTCTCCTAACATGTGAGGTATTTGATGATTATTTCATCACAAACATTAAGGTAGCACATATGGATATCCTTCATCATTAATTTCTTCCCAAAACCAAAGAGCAAAGATAATGATAATACAAAGTGCACTGAGCTCATTATTGGTTTTGTAGTGGACACTGGTGCACAAAAAACTCAAACACCGGATTAAGACTTTTAGCAAGCTGGAAATTTATCAAGATTGTTCTCTTTTATTTTGAAAATATGGAAACATATCTGATCTTTTTTTCCTGAAAATAAATTAAAACTCCTTTCCCTTTATATGGTACTACCCAGGGTAATATGTCAAATAGCAACCAGAGAAGTTACACACAAAGGTTGTGCTGAACTGCACAATCTGTCCTTTGAAGGTTTTACCAATTCAGCAGGCCACTTTGAAGGAAAATGTTTCCCATCAAATGGCTTATCAAAACCTCCATGGATGATTTTATAACTTCACTTACTACAAAAAAATGCACTTACTGGCTTTTCAAGCACAATTGGGTGATCAGGAAGAAACTCTGGTTTCTTCTGAGAGAGAGAAACATTTGAAAGCTTCAGAAGGAAATCTCTGCTGTATTGAATCCTTTCTGTGAATATACAAAATCACTAAATTCAACATTCTTGTTTAAGGAATTAAGATTGGGAATTCAGAAAAAAATTTGGTTACTTATAGAATGGTAGAAATGCCACATGTGGAATACAAAAATCAGTTTTAAAAACAGAAGTAATTTAGGTCTTATTTTGCATCAGGAAAATCTGAAGTAAATTACAGAGCATTTCACTTTAACTGTGTCAAACTGACATGTAAATCAACACAAAAGAAGAAAAAAGGTGAATCCAACCTTACACCTGACAGACTACCTGTATCTTGTTCTAATTAGCAGAAACACCACAAACTGGTCTTGAAACCCATAAGAAAATCTGTTTATAACTCACTCCAAAGTGGCACCGATTTCTAAGGGACAGATAACAAAAACAAGGTGTCTCTTTTCTTGGAGCTCATAAGTTAAACGTCTTTCAACACCTAAAAGGAATGATGAGATCTGCTGCATGTAAAATGGCAAACAGATTAATAGCAGTGAAATACTCTTGAGGGGTTATGCTGAAGCAGCAAGACTCAGAGCCTTTGCTCAGAACATGTAGGTTTCCATTTGAGTTTATAGCACTATCTCTGCTATGGCATAGCTTTGGATACAGTATGTCTAGCAATGTCTGTATTCAAGCTGATATTCTCAAACAAGAACAGAAACAAAGGAAAGGAATTAGGCAATGGAACAAACTTCATCTCTGGTCCTTGATGACAAAGAAGCTTATCCCTTTAGGAAATTACTCCTTTAGGAAGCTTATTCCTTTAGGGCTTCCTGCAAGATTGTTACACTGTCACCTGGTGGACAACAGTTTTTGTTTTCAGACTGTAGGATGTTGAAAAGAGAGAAGCTGCTATCAACTATTACACAAATTTTTTCCTGCCTTTGAACACAAACTCTACAGGTAACTGGTGATCCTAAGGGAGGGCATATGGGTAACTTTGAAAAACAACAGTTTAAAGAACATGAGCATACTTGAAAACTTACAGCTTGTTGTTTCCTCCCCTTGATTAAAAACCTATGAAGATGATGACTTCTGCAAGGCCTTTGACACAATCTCCACCACATCCTTCTCTCTAAATTGGAAAGATGTGGCTTGGACTGGGGGACTGTTCAGTGGATGAGGAACTGGTTGGACAGTTGCATCTGATCTCATGTTGGAAAAAGTCCAGAGTCCCTAAGAGAGAGAGGTCTCCTGTCTTCACGGGAGAGGTGTTCCAACCCTAAGTTGATCACAGGGTTGGAACACCTCTCCTGTGAAGACAGGCTTAGATAGTTGGGGATGTTCAGCCTGGAGAAGAGAAAGCTCTTGAGAGACTTTGGGGCAGCCCTCAGTACATAATAGGAGTCTACAAGAAGACTAGAGAGGGACTTTTCAGAGGCATGTAGTGATAGGAAAAGGGGGAATGGCCTTAAGCTGAGTTTAGGTTTAGGCTAGGTATGAGAACAAAATTCTTTACTGTGAGGATGGTGAGGCACTGGAAAAGGCTGCAGAGAGAAGTTACAGATGCCCCATCTCTGGGGGTGTTCAACATCATGCTGGCTTGGGCTTTGAGCAACATGGTCCACTGGCAGGTGTCCCTGCCCATGGCAGGGGGTTAGAACTTGATGATCTTTTAGTCCCCTACAACCCAAACCATCCTATGGTCCAAAGAGTAGTGGTCATGTCTGGATGTAGATCAGTGAGTGAGGAGTGGTATCCCTCAGGGTTTCATATTTGGACCAGTACTGTTGAGTGTCTTCATCAATGACAGACAGTGGGACCAACACCCTCAGCAAATTTTCAGATAACACTAAGCTGAGTGGTGCAGTTGACATGCCTGAAGGACAGGATACCATCCAGAGAGACCTGGAAAAGCTCAAGAAGTGGGCCCACGGGAACCCCATGCTGCACTTAAGAACTGCTCAGACAGATAATTGAAAGCACAGTACTGCTGAAGAGATACCAAACAGAAATAATCTGGAACTTAAAGTACAGCTGAATATAAACAGAGTTCTAGAAGAAATTTTACTGTGTAAAGAAAAAAAACCAAAAGACTTATTTATAAGCAGTAGCTGAATAGTAGGACCTCTGAAGTTGTGTAACTCAGAAGGAAAATATTACAACAATCATCAAACAGAAGCCCTTTGAAAGTAAGTGTGAGAAAAAGTTTGACAGTGTGGAGAAGTGTGGAATAGACTCAGGGAGGCGTGACAGAGCAATTAACCACTGAAAGCAATCCAAAATGACGGCTTATACAAGAGATCAGGATCTGATGGGAAGCTGTTTAAGACCTTGTACAACAAAACTTTCTCTACAAACCACAAGTAGAATCAATGAGAAAGGATCAGAAAGACACCACCAAACAGACAGCATTTGACAAGTCTGTCATCTAACTAGATCCAAACACCAGAACTCTCTTCTATTTATCAAGATCAAAAACAGAAGAAATGAACCTTGAATGAACCTCCTTGAAAGGAGCTCCATGGAAGACTTACTTTCAAGTCAGTAACACACAACAGAATAGAACAGAACTCAGCTCAAGAACCTGAGAGATGGTAACCTCAGACTGACAAAAATAGGAAAGTCTCACTAAAACTTAATAGAATTCTTTCAATTTTTGAGTACTAAGAGCAAAAGAACAAACCCATCTGCAAAGACTGGGGATTACAGATGGATTAAGGATTGGGGATTACAGATGAATGCCTGATAACAGGCAGACACAGACAAAAGAAATAAACTGTCTCAATAAACTGGTGACCTAATCTGGGTCACTGGTGCAGTTTCTGTGACAGGTTTAAGAATGAAGAATTAGGTAGGAAGCAAGGCAGAGAGGTACTGTGAGAATGCATTTGAAATCTGAGGTTATCCCTTAATGAAAAAAAAGGAGTAAAATTTTGACTTGGTTAAACTACCAATTCTCCATTAGTACAGTGGAGGGCAGTACAGAGAGAAAGCATAAGGAGCAAACATTAAGGACAATACTGACACAAAAACAAATCGTCGGGGATTAACCATAAAATTAATTCATATCTAACCACCCAAATACTATTATTTCAGAACTACTGCAGTAAGAGCAGGACAAGGAAGCCAAAATGCTGAGTTCTTAACTTGATTACGTTCTGTATGCCACAACTGAGCCCTGCAACAGGCTAAAGGATGCAACTCATATCTGTACTTCTACACAGACAAACAATCTATACAAACCCAGGATTTTGTGTGAAGAATTGTTTTTATGTTTGGGGTCTGTTTAATCAGGTCATGGGTTTTTTGTTTATTTTGTTTGGTTCGTTTGGTTTAAGACAGTTATATCCCTATATGCAAGCAACTCTACCAATGGAAGTTTTCCACCTCAGTTATGATCAAATTTACACCTTCTCTAGAGTGTTATGCGAAAAGCAGGAAACTTTCATATTGCTCCCCAAATTATCAATGCACTGGCTGATCAGAAAAAATAAAGTTCAGCCCACATCACTTCAAAGTTCAGTTGTCCTCCATCCAGAAAATACAATCCTTACACAGCTCCTCATGCAGTATTTTACCTTTTTTTGCTCCTGATTCATGTTGTTTTGGTTGACAGAGCATCACAGTTTGAGTTAAGATCTTCACTTCAGTCATTTCAGATGACTAAAACAGGAAGGAAGTTATAAAGCTTATCTCCTTTAGGCATATTAAAACAAGGATACACGTTTCTTAGTTAAAAGTAGCAGTTGTAGCACAGTTTAATTTGAACCTCTAAAATGTTCCTCTGGATTACATAAAATAAGGAAATAGTTCAAGAAAACAATACAGATGAACATACTGCAGAGACATTTTTTGCACAAAATATTAAAGTGCTATTGCTAGTTTTTTAAAAGAACACATTTATCCTCTCCTTTTCTCTTATCCCACCTAGAACACAGCCACAAGCTGCTACATTCAGGAATAATACAAGCAGGAAGAACTTTCCTTAAGACCAAAGGATGGATTTGGATTCTCTCACTTAGCAAAAAGGTTTGCTTCATCCACAGTATAATGCCACTTTCTTCCAGCTGCCAAAACATTGTAGAAAGTGTTTTGGAAAGTTGGAAAGCAGTTTATCCTCAAGAGCTTGTCTTAGCTCTGAAAAGAATCTACAGGTTTGAGGAATCTTAACATCACTCTGAGTCAGATGGGAAGCGGGCAAGAACTGAAAATTGCTCATCAAGCAGGGCTGGAGCACTATTCAGATGGTATCTGGGGTACTCATGAAACAGTTCATGGTCAAAAGTATTGTTAAAAATTATTTTCCATATACTATCTTAAAGAAGTTTAAAAAATACACCTATACCTATACCAAACAAATGCAATATTCAGCTACATGTAGCTAAACACTGGTGAAACTGAATATTACAACACTGATGACCAGAGGCTTATTTAAAAGGGTGTAGTTTGTTTTTCTTAGTAATTACTGCTCAAGAGACAAGTGTGTTAATTTCTCTATGTCAGATCAAAGATAGGCTCCCAAGACCTTGACTTTTTTTTTTCCTTTTCTTTTTAAGTCAAAAGCAGCTTGCAGAAGCTTAATAAAATAAAGAAGGACTACAGGATTACTAAATAATAAAATAATAAAAACCAATAAAATAATAAAGTAAAAATTAAGGAACAGGCATTTGTTCTAACAAAAAACCCCATCTACCACTCTGAAAAAAACCAAAAAACCCCATCTAACACTCTGAAAAAACATTCAAATCAGAATCAACTGAAAGTCAAATTCAGACTATGAAACATGAAGCATTCCAGTTGGAAGACTTCAAACTTCATTTTCCAGCAAACAGCTACAACCAATTTCAACTTTGAAAAACATATCTGTACCATGCCAAAGCCAAGCACTTCTAGCAATAAAGCATAAAGTTTTATGATGTTTGCTGTCTCAAATGAATTTTTGCATGTGCTAACAACAAAAAAAAATCTAATTTTATTATTTATACATAATAAGTGAAGACAGAATGCATGCACTCTAAGTTTTAAGGAGCTGACTTAAATTCAATGAAAACTAAAGAAATGCCACACAGATTTTCCTAAGAATCTTAAATTCCTAAGCTGCACTTTTCAGCTATTAGTGAATGCAAATACCAGGGAAAGGCATTCCTGAAACTCATAATTCTTTTCAACAGTTCTGACACTGCTGGTTTAAAATACTCAGAGTCAAGGACACTCCTAGCTGGAAATAGTTTTCATTTGATTACATAATAGATCAGCTGACCTCTAATTTATAAATAATTATACATTTACTCAATACTCACCCAGTTAACCTTACTCTGCAAACATACTTCGGTGCTGCTGGGTAATTCAGTCCGAATGTTTAATGCAAGGGGTGATGCTGGTGAGCATAAAACATCAAGAAAATATAATTTCAGTAGACTCCACAGTATTATTTTGTGATACTTGCCCCAAGAACACTCCTTGCTGCATAGAGATTATATGGGCACTTATTCACAACTCAGAAGCTCTACATCACCACAGGATCCCTTTTCAGTTTCTTCCATAAATTTTATACAAAGTAAAAATTTATGATGTCACTTATTTTCAGTCCACAGCTAATGATTTTCTGGCCACCAAAAATTTCTAACTTAAAAATAGTAACAACTCTAATACTGCAATATCTAGGTTTTAATCTACAGAAGATTAAAAATTAAACTGAAATATCCACACCTGACATAAATACGGCATGGTTTTTTTTCCTTGAGGTTTTCTGGGTTTGTTTTTCTTTGTTTGTTTTGTTTTGAATTTGTATGAAAGCTAGATAAGAACAATACAGTGCAGTGTACTGTACTTGCAATAAAAGAATCTGTTAAATTATGTGTATTTTATGTTTTCAATAGTAGGAGTCAGCTACCCCAAGAAACCCAAATTTAACAGAGAAGCCTGATCCAGCTTTCTGAAGCTACATTTCAGATGCCAAGCTAGAAGAGCAGTACCAAAGAGCTCTGCATAATCTTAATGTAGTTTAAATTCAGAAATTTCAGATTTTATCAGAGATTATGTCTTAAAATCAACACACAGCAAGGTATTTACTCACTGTAGTTTAACAAAGTAATTTAAAAACCAAACAAGACACCTTAGACATCCTTGTTAGTTCCCTAAACATAACCCAAACTTTGGTAAAGTGAACTGCACCCTAGCCATGCTACTCACCTTGTTTAGAAGACAGTTGATGCACAGGTCGTCCTGGCTGAAGGGATTTACCAATAAACTTTTTTGCTTCTGTAACATTTTGAAACATCGCACTTCAAAAAGCAGCTGAAATCATTAGCATTCAGTTTCACATATGGGTGTTAGCAAGAAGAGCAAGCTACCTACTCCTTCTTAGTTGCATTTGACAAGGCAATATTACATCTGGGCAGAAAAAAGCAGAAAGGTCTGATGCATACAGTTTTTTAGATGATTGAACAGGCTGGATAAAATTTGCATGAAGACAGAATCAGACACTCCTCTCATTTTTCCTTCCAACTGAGCTACCCTAGCTTCTTCTCAAGATTCTTTCCCTGTATGTCTATTTGGAGAAAGGAGATGGGCACATGATGGAAATAAGGAGGAAATAATTAATTAAAACCCATTTTAGTTCAGTGGGTTTTTAATTAATTAGCATCAGCATACCCTTACCAAGCTCTTGTCTGCACAGGAGTGCCTTACATATCTATATAAACTTACAGGATTGGTTTTTAATAGCTACTTTAGTTAAATTAATACAGTTTTGTATCTTACCACTCACTTTAGCTACTATAGAAGCATCAAAAACTGCTAAGGTGGTGCTGGGCTGAAAAATCTCATGCTTTAAGTAAGCAATCAGTTGGAAAATGTTCATTTGAAGTGTCTGTATCTAAATGTATCTCCTTCTCACCACCTCTTTAGTCAACTGGGAGATTTAATAATTTGAAGGAATTTCAGCTTTTTTTAGAGAGAAAGAATAACAGGAAGAACAACCACCACAATAAAAATTATACTGATTTTTTTCTCAAAGAAAGTTTACAAGACAAGGGTATAATTGCTATAGCAAAAAAAAAAAAAAATCAAGAAATAATCACGACTCCAAGAGTTACAACAACATTATCCATTTCCAGTATGAAACAGGAAAAGAGAAGTTAAGTTATTAGACCCAGTATCATACCCAACTTTAGCTGGTCTTTCTGCTATAGGAAGAAAATTAAAAATCATCTGAGAATTTACTACATTATAATTTTTTTAACACTTTTAAAATAGTCAATTTTCCAATGTATGAAGTTTGAGCCCACCCAGGTCTAGAAACCAACTGTTTGACGGTTACTGTCTAAATTAGAACAACTTAACTAAAGCTAGGAAAAAGAATTCTGATTTGGTTCTCTAATTTTCCTACCCGCTCATCTTAAAAAAAGAAGACTTCAAAGCTGCAGTCAAAAGCAGCAATGAAAATTCCTGCAGCTGAATTAAGAAGACTATAGATATGGATGACATATTTAATTTTGCCCAGATTAGAAATGTTTGTATAAATCACATTTATCCTAGATAGTGAATTTCCACAGAAAACAATGCAGTAACATTTGCATCAGAAGAGTGAAAAAACCCAACAGGCGAGTTTTCTTTCGTGCCCCCATGACAAATGATATGCATGCTTTTTTAAAAACAGGAAAACCTGTTTAAGAGGCTGGCTAACTTCTGCAGCACACCTCTGTTTTTATGTAGTGTTCTGACAATAAAAACAAGTAGTGTGGTGACAGCAAAACAAGACATTTAGCTGCTCTTCCCTCACCCTCCCTCAGGAAGACTCTAGAAAAGATCTCAACAAGTTATCTAGCCCAATCTCCTCAATTAATAGGGTGTTCTTTCTGACCAGTGTCAAGGGAAGTGGAGAAAGATTCGTTTTAATAGCTGAGAAATAAACTGCTTCCATGAGAGACTACTGCAGTAGGGGTGACACCCCAAGAATTCTCCCTTCCAAGACCACACTGTTTCTCTGGGGTCATTCCCATGGGAGCCCATGCCCAGCACAAGGGAAGCCTTCTGGCACCAGCAAACAGGCCTAGAAGCAATTCTGCAGAACCCAGCACTTTTTTTTTTAGTATATTAACAAGCTGGACATGGACAGCAGCCATCTTCCAAGAGCCCATCTCAAGTGTTTGAAAGGCTTTTTCCTAAACGCGTGAAGGGGATTTGACGCTATTTTCGTGAAAGATCCCCACGAGTAACCACAAACTGACCGTCCCCCCTCGCTCGAAATGACACCGCACTGGGAACCCCACAGCCGCCAAGAAAAGAAACCTCTCTCCGGCGCCCGGCCCCTCGCCCCTGCCCAGCCCCCGTGCCCTCCTTTGGGCCGGGGGTGCCCAGCCCACCTCCAGCCGCCGGCAGCGCCCCTGCCCCGCGATGCCGCTGGCCGTGGGTCCCGCTGTGCCCGCTCCGTCCCTCAGCGCGGCCGGGCGGGGCGGCCTTCGCGCGGCGCCTCGGCCGGGGCCGCGTGCCGCGCGGGGCCGTTCAACGTCGCGCCGCGGGCCGGGCACGGCCGGGGCTCCGCGGGGCTGCCCCGCCGCTTCCCGCCGCTGCTCGCACCCCCGTGGGATTCCGGGAAGCGGGGCGCACCTGAGAGGTGCCCTACGAGGCCCTGCCACGGAGCAGGAGAAGCGAGATGAGAGGTGCTGCTGCCCAGCTGCCTCTGGGGTTAGACCTGAGGGGATAAAGGGGGTGTCCTCCTCTGTCCCACAAAGGGAGTCGTGTTCTGTCAGGGCCTGACAGTGGAAATTGGGAGAAATAAGTGACTTTTGAACACAATTGTGCGGCCTCTACAACTAACCTCATCCAGGAAAGGGGCAATTTGAGGCCTTGGAAAGCTGTCAGTGAATACTGCCCTCACCGATGTGCCTCTTGGTACCGGGCAGGAGGGACCAGAGAACGGCCTCTGGCTTCTCAGTTACAGAAGTGACGGCATCCTGTATGGTTTGGAAATTCTGATTTTATTTTTTTTTTCTCACAATATGTAATTGATAGTAACAATGAACTCACCCTGCTAACTCCCAGAGGAGCACACTAAAGTTCCCTGATACTAGTTTGCTCGACTTCACCTTACTTAAGTATCCAATATTAATTAAAAGTCCTTAAGTTTTTGCTGATTTTTTTTACATATGTATTTCATATCACCTACTAAGAACTCCAGAAGTTCAGAATAGGAAGGTAACACCAAGTACATGATCATATAAATAACAAGTAATTAAGTATTAATATCCAATGTTAAGATTTATAGTCCTGTGTAGTTTGTAAAGAGGTTTTATTGTTTCCATCAAGCATATTGGCTCTGCTTTGCTGTAGTCTCTGAATTTTATTAACTTAGGTATTCAGAGATGACTACTGTCCCTATTATGCAGGACTATTATGTACAGATGTCATGCTCCTACAATCTTCTCTCCTAACACATCATCTTCCAGTTGGTTTCCTGAGCTGCTCACGCATGATGTGCTATCAGCCTTCTCTTTGCAGACGCTGACACAGCACATCTGCATGCTCACTAACCCACTTGCTGCTGTTTAAGGTCTGATTTAAAGTAATTTCTCCCAAGTGAATTAGTTTATACTCAGATGTGTCCTGTTTCTTCTGACCCACACCATCCATTCTCACAAGACTGTCATATAAAACAGTTGCTCTCCTATTCTTTTCAACCATTCCCTTAGCTACATAAGAACTAATTATAAATTATTAATATGTAAGTGCCCATAAATATTAAATGTCTCTGGCTGTTACTCGAGAACAGTTAGGGATGGAAAAGTCAATGGGGCAATTAAAGTAAAGGTATGGTTGTTCATGGGGCTGTTGTGCTTTTTGAAAGAAGCGTGGCAGGTGCTGCAAACCAGATTTACACAAAATCAACTACCTTTCTTGGCATATTGAAATGGTATCACGTACAGACGTAGGAGTATGTATTCTTCCAGTATTTTTGCATATTTAAATATGCTAAGGATGAACTAAGCAGTAAAAAACTTCACACGTGTTTTGCATAGGGGCTGTAAAGTGGGTTGCTGCTGGGTTGTAAGGCAAGGAGAAGAGGCAGGAACAGAAATATAGAAAAAAAAAAAAAAAAAAGGAGTGTGCCAGGTATTTTGAAGGCTTGTTGCTTCTGGGCCTGCTGGGAAGATGGGAATATTAGGGCTGGTGATGGCTGCTTTGCGAGGCGCTGCCCATCCCAGCAGGAATAGTTATCACCTCACACGCTGCCGCCCTGAGTTGGCAATGCCAGCAGAGCAGCCTAAGGAGCTGCTGGACTGCAGCCACTGCACAGATTCAGCAACCTGCTCTCCTAAGCAACTTCGCCTGTGCCTAGAGAGAATCGTGCTTCTGACTGTGGGAAATGAAAACATGAAGTGGAAAAAACATCAGCTTATCAGTTGTCTCCCAGTTTGTCTGGTGCTGGCAATTACACTACTGAAAATTTCTATTTCATTTGGTTGGTATTGTTTATGTATTTACATTAAATGATGGTAATCTAGTGTTCTCTCAAATACCTGATATATACAATAATTCATTTGAAGGGCCAATGACAGGTCTTGCCAGGAGAGACTTACTATACCTTGCAAAATATCAATATTAAAGTATTTTTGTAGCTCTGTGAACAAAATGCTCATATAGAAGAAAACAAAACAAAACAAAACAAACAAAAAACCCAAAACCAATTGGTTTTTCTATTTGGTGAACTAATCAGGGAAATTATTTCTTTTTAATGTACTGATTGTGCTCCTAAAGGCTGCAGATTGCAGAAAGTGACACAGTCACACTTGCTCCCGGTACTAGATACGGTTCAGGAAAGCAGAAAACATTTATTAAAGACAGTATCAATATTGCACGTGTAAAAATGAGCAATTGCACATCTAAATGAGCGTGTAATTATAATTGCATGTGATTTTAGGTTTGTAATGGATGGCACTTAACAGCAAAGTAATGGCTTTGTGCTGAAATGAAAGGACTCTTGGGTCAGCCTGAGGGCAGACTTGTAGTTGCAAGTTTAAAAAGCCATTTTCACTGTAATTCGATACTCAGTTGTGCAGCCAAATGTAATCAGTCTATTTGCATATGTAATTGTGATTTATTTAGCAGTACTTTTTGGGGAGACTTTTTTTTTTCTTAAAGCCATTTTCAAAATAATTTCATCACAAACAAACAAACAAACAAACCCCCAAAAAACACAACAAACCAACCCTCCCCCCAAACCATTATTTCCAACACTGTATGCTTTATTAAGTCAGTCAACACAACAAACACCAAGAGACAAGAATGTGCATGTAAATATACTATGCACACACAGAATACTATGGTTGCACTTTTGTGAAGTGGCTACTTTCAGCTAAGCTAGTGACTTACCCTGTGGGGGCAGCCCAGGAAAAGAACACAACAATTCTCTTACACCATGACTGTTCCTGAAATTGAGCTACTTAATATATTGAGGTTCATCTTTCAAAAGAGTTGACAATTCAGAATATTAACCACGAGTCGAGTACTAATCTTGTTCTTTTTGACTACAGAAATTGTTGAATTAAAAGTGGGAAGCTATTGCTGTATTTACTGCTTACTTACACTTATGTGTAACTAGAGGAACGTTTATGATCAGCATATAGTACCATATAAAATATCAAATATATTTTCTTCACATACAGAAATTCTCTCAAGTCTGTCAACTGTCATACTTCTCAAATTAGGATTCTGTATTTTCCTTTAAAATTAATTTTCTGTAACATTAATTGTAACAGATTCTCAATATTTTTCTTTAAATTTCTGATTGCTTTAAATGTGGAGAAAATCTCAACAACATGGGTCAAAAGCACCGTGTAAGTACCAAAGAATCCCTAAATGACAGGTAAAATTACTTTATAAATAAAATATATATCAAAACTAAACATTCATTATTTTGGGGTAGGTCTGCCTTGTTCATCTCTGTTGCTGAGGAATGGCAGTACTGAATTGCAGAGGTAAATTACTGCACCTGAACTGAAGGTGCATTCAGGATGCACTGGATATTCTCAGTAACTGCAGACTCTCAACATCAGTGTTTCAACTGACCTTATTTTTTAGGCTCTGAAACACCAGCTGCATGTCCTGCTTCTTGAAAGGGATCCCAGAAGCCACAGGCAGGAGGATTAAAAGGCAGAAAGGCCCATGAAACCTGTAGGCTCTGCTGTGTGACAGAGAAGCTGGGCAGCAGGGTGTGCACTTAGTGCCTGGATCAGCACTGGCACTGCACCTTTATCAGTGTTGCCCTTTTGTTTTGATACACAAAACAGTGTCTCTGTTGAAGAATTAGCCTGTGGAGAGCACAGCTCAGATACAGAGCTTGAGTTTGCTATGTGATTGCATTGGATGGTGGAAAAAGATGCCATGGAACAGCTGATGCCTACAGAAGGAAAACTGATAGACTACAGCTAACAGCTTGATGAACTTAGTTTGTATATAAAGGAGGGTATTAGCAAGTAGCAAGATATCTGCTGGTTTTTTTCTTTTTTTTTTTTCATTAATGAAAGAATAAGGTAAAGAAGTTAGGAAAGATTTGTGGTTCTGTTTAGAGTCAATCAATAAAAATTCATCTATCGTTATTCATGACAAAGTCTAAAGTTTCTAAGTCTAAAATCTACTACATATGCTTAGTAGTAGATAAACAAATAAAAGACAAAAAAGAACCCCACACATACAGTTATCTTGTGTGGTTTTAGATATTCACAGGAAAAGAAACTCACATATTTAATAACTAATAATATTCCTATAATAGTTCATTTTGCTTTGGGAGAACTGAAATTCTGAAATCACAGCTTAATAAATTTAGTGGAAGTTTTGCACTTTTTTCTTGGGTCAGAATTTCACCTGTTATTTGTATAGATTCCTTTACTCTGAATTCTTACACCTCATGCATCTCTCATAGCTGAATTACAAGACCTTTACATATGCTGGAGCTAGTCTCTGAACCTGAAAAAAATATCTTCAAGGGAAATCTCTTTTCTCTTGAAGAGAAGCTCATGCTTCAATGCAATGAAGAATTCTGCTTTCCAGTATTTCAGTCATGGCAGTTTGGTTTAGTTTTTAGGCTGATTGAGACTGTTGTCATAGCTTTTAATACCACAAGTATATAGAGAGTCTTATTACTAAGGCATTGCTACCTTTAGATTCAGACTCAATCAGCATGATTCAGCAAATGGCACTAAAACCTCTACTGATAAATAAAGATGCAGTAGAATGTGGACAGAATAGTCAGGACCAAGAGCATAACAGGGAAAAAAAATATCAAAGTTTGGAATGTGACATAAGGAAACATGCTTTAACTGTGCAAAAGAGTAGTGATTGTAAAAAATGCACACATTAAAACTATGCATTCATGCTTCTTTGGATTGAGATAATTGTTTGCATCATAGCTGTGACATGGCCATCAAAATTGTTGACAATTTTAGTTTACATGCCAAATAGGAAATATCATTTCAAGTTAATACAACTGTTGTGTGTTCAGATGTATGTATATACATGAGATTAAGAATGACCTAATTGAAAATCAATTGTTTGTAAATTAATCCATTTTAATGCACCCTGGGAAGTAAGATTTGCTTTTTCACCTTGAAATATAGTGTAAAATTACTAAATGCATATTGCTAACTATTGGAATAATTATGACCTCATTTAGCTTTTGCTAGATGTGAGGTATGTCTGATTTTTAAGGAATCAGAATAAAGTTCCTTACTTATACTGCTATTTAAATTATTTATTTACATGAGAAAGATTAATATTTCTATGGCTGTTAGTACCTTACATCAGTTCACTGTTCTTCTATGCACTGAATATCTAGTAGCCTGCAAATATGAACTAATAAGACAGCAGCCAGTGCAAGTTCAGTGCATATTTGATCTTTCTGCATTATGAAATATATTGTCTCCATTTCAGAAGAGGCAGGGGATGAACCTACTCTTGTCCTAAAACAGAGTTCGGAGCATACACCCACCCCCTGTACAGAGATAATCTGCTGCTGTGTCTGCTGTTGAAGACAGTGAAAATGTAAGAAAGAACAAAATTTTGTGCTTCACTTCACTGGAACTGTGATCTCTTGCCATGTGAACCTGCATGAGAGAACCAACATAGTGCATAGAAGCAATCTGAGAAATAGCAGTTCAGAGGAGTGCAGAACAAAGTCTAGCAGGTTCTGTCTGTGTGCTTAGCAGCTGCTTTTCCTCTGCCAGAAATAGCAGTTTCATAGACTCAGGGAAGTAACTCCTGCCTGTGCAGGGACTCCTTGTGATAGAAACTAATTGCCAGAAGCAGGAGAGTTCTGGCAAGAGAACACTTGCACTGGGGTGCACTAAGGGAAAATGAGTGCATTGTGTGCCTTGGCTTGGCACTGCCTACTGCAGATCATCCTGCTAAGAGAAGCCAGAAACTGCACAGTTTATGCTCTAATGCACCCATCATTTACTTACTCTCAGCTATCTAAGCTTGCCACTTCATTGTGGCAGTGGACCCATCACATTTTGGCTCCTTGGTATCTCAGGACAGCAGGTTGTTCTGGCCAAGAGGGCGCTTTTTTCTCGCCCAAATGCTCTTGATCATTTTTGGTGTGTCTCTTCAACATAAAGGCAGGGAAAAATAAAAGCTCACGAAAGAGCAAATGAGAACAAGGAACAGCATCAAGTCATAAACAAAAGAATTATTGCTGTCATTAACTAAACATAGAAATAATTAGAAAAACCCAAGCATACAAACGAAAACACACACAAGAAAGCAAATATAGTACCTAAAAATTCTATTTTGGAATGGAAGCCCTATAACTACCCCAGGAATGAAAATTAATTTGATTTTCTGAATAGGCAAAAGTTTCTTTTTCTGTATAAGAACAGAAAAAAAAGTAATTCATTGCTTGTAAAATGAACAGTTGAAGTCTTTCATGTTTGTGAGAATGAGCACACATCATGGCCCCCTAAATGGTAAAAATTAAAGGATTTGAACTTCATCTTATTAAAAATAAAAAAGAAACATCAAAAAAATCAGATCAGGTTCTCATTTCTGTGTAGGAAATACTGTTTCGTCTGTGAACAAAAGCTTGCAGAGACATTTGGCCCCAGAAGTCAGTTACAGGTGTTCCTTTGTTTTAGTTAATAAGTCTCACTTTCTAGGGGTTTAGAAGTATTACATTAATAATATGTCTTGGTCAGAACAAATTTATACCAGTACATCATATCTATCTATTTTTTATTATTCTACCACAGCTTATACTGGAAGTTTTTTTAAAAAATATATTTTTATGGAGTTTTAATCTGGATTTAGTGTTTATCATATGAGTGTAGTGAAAGAAATGTGCAAAAAAATGGTCTGCTTATATAAACTGTGTAAATAAAAAGACATTTTCCCTCCAAGTTTGTAAATATAAAAAACTATTGTTAAATAAGTTAAATTTTTTAAACACTTTTCATGCTTTTAACTGCCACTGCCAATCAAACCCAGCATTTATGAAAAAACTGTATTTTTCTGGAATCATCTTTTTAATAAGATTTTATTTGCAGTTTAATCAACAAATTTAACCCATTTTGAGATTTATTTAGTTCTTAATCCAAAGGTTTTAATTAAGCACAAGAGCATTTAGGAAATCAAGCTTTTGGGGGAGTCTTCTCAGCCATTCTTCAGAGAAGTCCATCACTAGGACATCAGTTTCCATGAGGAATCATCATGTGAGCTGCTGTGACCCTCTCCACCTCTCCCACCTTCTCCACCCAGGAAAGTTAAACAGGGCTGTCAGTGTCCCACTGAACATTAGGCATGTGCTGCCCTGGATAAGGAATTTGTTCAGTCTTACCTCACCTCTGGAAAGTGACTTCAGGGACTCCACAGTGGTCTCAGTCTATCAGCAATACCATTTTTTGCAGGAGAAGTAATCTGAACTTGGTGTCCTGAATCCAAGCAGTTACCACTGTTGAAACTACTTTATATATTTGTACTAAAGAGAAAATGTTCTATCACTCTAGTCAGAGTGTCAGAAAAAGAAATGGTTATATTCAGTGAAACATATATTCCTCATCAATTTAGAAAATATTGTAGACTTAAAGAATGACAGAGATTCCATAAATAATAATGGAATAGGAAACTTAGGGTTCAGTCAGCTCCCATAAATCTCATTAAATCAACTCACGCCAAGCCTTTCCTTCAATACAAGATTAGGATCTGCTGTTACTTGAAAATTCCACTCAAGTTTTCCAGCTCAGCCAGCCTGTTGTGCTTACAAGTGTGAGACCAAAAGCAGTTAATCTTAGTAGGGAAGAAAATTAAATTTTACAAATACAAACACTGGAATTGTACAATTTATCATTATATTCTTTCTCTGCCTACTCTCAGAAATCAGATCAGTATTAGCAACATTTAATGCTGTATTAAAAGACATGAGTTGCTGTGGGCATAAAAAGATTCTGCATTGTATAATGGTAATACTGTCCTGCTCCTGTCACCATAGCAAGGGCTGGCTGCTGTGACAGCCAGGCTGCTTCTCTGCACTGGAGAAGGGCAGGGTCCCACCCCAGCAGTGCCTCACTGCCTGTGTGTGACAAAAATTGCTGTCCCCACATGCAGCCATGCATCAGAGTGAGCTCTCCACACTCCTGACCTGCTGTTTTCTTATGCTAAAGCATGGGAAAGTCATTAGAGATGTCACTTTAGATTTCTAAAAACAAATAAATAGGGTTTTTTTTCAATTTAATTGCACTGATTTTTTTTAGTTTTAAATGAAATTGAAACAGAAGAGCTGCAGAGTGGTTTTGTTCTGTATTCATGACATTAGCTTAAAATCACTATATGTAACAGATTTTGTTTTCTGGTTTCTACTCTAAAACAAAGATGAAGAAAAATGGTTTATTCTCACTAATATCACATTTTTACACTGGAAAAAACATTCTTGTTAAGCTTTCTGCTACCAATTTCATACCAGATCTATATAGTATCTTATGACTATGCCATTTCTGCCTTCATTACATAAATTATAGTATGTTTGTCTATCAGGAGTCTTATTATCAATAATAGCTGCTACATTGTTTTCCAAAATTGGGAAGAAAAGCACATTTTTAAGGCTGTGTCTTTTCACTGACAGAAAGGTGTTATTTGTCACTAACAGACAGAAAAGGTGTTATTTGTTGCAAGCCTCCCAGTCCATGGAGACCATTCCCTCTGGTACTGGTGACAGGACATTTTAAACAAAACTGGATCTAGTCTAGAAATGCGCATTCAAATGATTTTTCAGGAAACCTACACCCTCTGTCATGTTCAGCAAAATGAGGCTACTTTAGTGTTTTTCTAATCAGAATAAAATTTGTGAATTTGGGGTCAATTTGGTTGTCCTGTTAGCACTGTATAGGACAGTAGCTTACAATCACAAGTGTCCCATCAGCCTTTTTGGGGATTGCAAAGAGAGCTGACTGCAAACCAGCTTAGAAAGAGATTAATGCATAACCATTATGAGAAGCTTTTGTGTGTGTGTGCACCTGTATGAGAGACAGATCTTGGAGGAAAACCTAAGCCATTTGGTAGCAGGCTCTGATTTGCTTTTTGAAGTTGTTTTTTTTTTTATACTGTGCATGCATTTTTAACCTTTCCTCTTAGCTCCATGAGCTCCCCAGTGTCCAGTTTAGACAATCTAAATATAGCATTAAATACAGCAGCTTTGTAAGTGACATTTACTCATTTATCATTTATAAACGTACAAAAAATAAGATTGCCCTTGTAGTTCTTGTTTCAGCCCTCACAGGGTGATTTAACTCTACAGTTTATATGGGCTCCCTTTTTTCCTGGAACACAGAGGCTGTCCCTGGGTGCTGTCAAGCTCAGGACATTTCTGCCAGGGTCCCTCAGTCACGCAGGACAGTGGAGAGAACTTGTGGGAAAGTGTGCTCTTAATGACAGAGGAATCACATCTTAATCACAAAGAGGAAAGTTTTGAGCTACAAGTCTTCCAGCTTCCATGACCTGATACAAGGTGGACTGAAAACAGACAGCATCAGTGTCAAAGAGAAAGACCAGAAGACCAGCTCATAGCCCAGGTTCTCTCCAGCCTCATCCTGTTGCTGCAAAGTCAGGTGGATAATGATCCATGGACAACGGAGTACTAAAAGCCTCTTTGCAAGAGTGCTGGAATCCCTCATGGACTAGATACCCTGCCAAAAGGCATACCCTACCACCCACACACAAACAAATGTAGCAGTCTGCAAAAGATTGGTTTAAGCAGAATTTAGTGTTGTTAATAACTACTAGGTGTTTATTCCTCATTTTTCATAGTGTGATTTCCTCTGTTTCAATTCCTTGGTTTGATTCTCATGGATTGTTTCCTGCTTCATTGTTGTATCACTCAGTATTCCCCTCTGTGCTCTTTCTTCATCCTGACACTGTTACTTTATTTTCCTCCTTCACATTGTCCAATTGCAAACAAAATAGCCTCCAGCACTGGGGGAGGTGGTCCTTTCTTCTTTCAGGTATCATGGAAGGAGGAATTCACAGGAAAGCCATGTCTACTTCCTCTACCTCCAGAATGAAAGCACCAGCTTAACCACTTCAGAGGAAACAGATACCCAGTGCAAAACAGATATCCTTAAGTTTTTAGCTTACTAGTTCTAACAGATGTCTACTGAGAGCACACAGGTGAAATTTTTCCTGAGTCTTGTAACTCAGCCATATTTCAGATCACTTTGCAGGAGAGTTAAAAAGGCCAACTGATCCTACTGAACTGCTCCAAAGCAGGGTGCAGGAGTGGCTGGAATTTTATAGAACTATGTGGTTTTACTTAAGCATAAACAGTTTTTTCCCATTCTCATTCCTGGCAAAACAGTACTATTTGAACTGAAACTGCACAGAAAATATACACATGACTTTTGGGAGGGAAATTTTGATCTAAAATATTAATATTTGACATTATAAGCATCAAAGCAAAATAAGAGACAAAGCTCAGAGAATGGAAACATTAGGCAAGTTAAATACGTTTTTAAATTATGCTTTCCAGTTCATTACCCTGTCCATCAAAATAACAATGGTGTGCATTTATGTTAAAAGAAATGTATTGTTTTCTTACTCCTAAATAAGAAAGGTACACAAACTATAAATAGCACTACAGACTTTTTTAGCCCTCTTACACACTGATTAGAGTGAGTTGAGTAATTTTTGATGGAGGAAAAAAACCCTCAAAAATCAGAGAATGCCAGTTTGTCAGACTCAGATTTCTCAAGGGAAACTCCTTGGTGTGACTGCATTTTCAATGAAATACAGCCAGAAAACTCTTGCGAAAACCTGCATGCTGTCTGCTGGTTCCTCTGGTGGCTGTTTGGGGTTCCTTGCCATGCAGCCTGCTCAGGGCATAGGGCTCCAAGCTTGCAGAGCTTCTTGGGAGATGTGTTATACCTTTCAAATTACTGCTGAACAGAAATTCTGTATCAAAGGTTCACGTCTTTAAGGTACTCTGTGTTTTATCTCTCTGATAAAGTTAGAAAGTATGTTCAGTATGTTGTTAAAGCAGTCCTTAAATAGGCAAGAATTTGGTATACTTCATAAGGTTAATTTGAGACACTGACAGATACAACACACAGTGGGATCAATTACAGATATAAAATTTAAAAATATGCGAAGAAAAGTATCATAATCACATTTACAAAATTAAAGAAGACCCAATCTACTCCAATAATACTACACAGATAAATAACATAAAAATAAAATTCTCTTATTTCCTATCTAGGCAACTTTGCTAATTTTTTAACAAATTGAAAGCTTGCAAGAAAGATACTATACATGGGTAAGAGACTTCATGAATGGACAGCGAAAATTTAAAGATTGCTTTGGAAATACTAAAAATTGACTCCTTCTGTGAGGGTAATATGCTGTATGCCATTCGGCCTGTCAGCAAATTCTTTCTCACACAATTTAACTCAAATCAATCCTGAAATTCCATCAGCCAAATAATTTTTCCTAGGAAATATTAAAAAAAAAAAAAAGGCAAAGCAAAACAAAAAAGCATGCCCTCAGAGGTTTTTCTAACCTCAGTCTCTTAGTCCCTTTCTCCAATTGTTTGGGGTGGTTTTAGACATTAAGCCATGCACATAAATCTAAGTAAGCCGGAACTATAACCATGTCATTACAAATTTATATAAATTCATGCAAAAGAGCTCCTATTAAATTTACTTTGAAATAAATGGTTGTTTCTCCATTACACGATATGCTGTTATTGGATAAAATGCTAATATGCAACTGTCTTTTTGACCCTATGCATTTCATTCAGCTTTATCTTTTAGCCACTGCTTATAAGGGTTCCCTGACTCACTTGCTAATCATTTTACTAAGTCATTGCAATGACATGCAGCTTGTTATCTGGATTAATTTCCAATCCATAGTCATATCTGTTACTTTTGCTCACAGGATTTAGCTGAACACATTTCGTTCAAATGAACTGTTAAAAAGAAACATAAAATTCACTGCATAGGTTCAGATCCAAAGTCTGCTACGGTCATGTCTTTTATTTATTTATTATTTATTTTATATTATTATTATTATTATTATTACTATTATTATTATTTTCCCCAAATCAGCCAGCATGAACATCTACAAAGGAATATTAAAGCAGAGGATGTGATACAGGAATACCTCCCTGGTAGACTCCAGATCCCACTGAAGTGTAACATGACAAGTTGCTAGTTAATCAAGCTAACAAGTAGCTTTATTGTTCTAAAATAAAACCCCTTTTGTGATTAAAGCTTTACGAAACTGAGCCTAGGTATTCTTTTCTTGTTGGCTCAAATATCCGTAACAAAAATCTTGCAAATAACTTAAACTGGATTAAGTTCCTCTCTCCCCTTCCTTTCATGACCTCCATCCAGCCTTTTACTCCTTCATCTTCAGGCAAGAAGTACCAATAAAATCATGGAAAGAAATCTGAATTAAGGAGGCACTTTCCAAGTTCTTTTCAAGCAGAGTACTGTCCTGCAGCAATGTGTGTACAGCGCAGTTGCTCATACTCCTCCAGGACAACTCTCCTGCTGAGTCCTGGGATAGGCATAGTTGGAAGGCTGAGGAATGGGGACAATTGAATCTGGCTACCAAGACAAATATGGTTTTTACCCTGTAAAGAGACTATTTTTTCATATGAAGGGGGATTTAATACAATGAGAGTACAGCTTTCAAATACTACACGTTATTCTAGATATTATGGTTAGAATTTTTTATTTTAAGTAATTTAGTGATACTCATTTCTCCAACACGGAGAATTTTTCCCTTTTTTGAAAGGGAATGTTCAGTCCCTGGCACTGTTAATCCAAATCACACAGGAAATTAAGTAGGAAAACAGGATGAATTAGTATAATGCAGTCACTCAACTTGCTCTCAGTTTCTAACATCTGGAATTGTAAGAGATAAACAGAATATTAACCTGACAAAAGTATTAAGTATTTCCAAAACACTGGTATGCATGGCTTGCCACGTCTTCCCAGTTTGATAATCACTATATTTGAATAATTTTACTGATGTTTCTCAAGCTTGCTTAGAAGAACATTTCCGAGGTATTTTTAGAGTGCATACCTCCTTCAGTGTGAAATTTTTGCTGTTGGAAAAGGCAATGAGATAGATCTAACAAGATAAATCATCTTGCTGCTACTCACCTATTTATTATTCAAGTCCTTAAAGCTAGTTACAAAGATTTTCTAGCACTTCATATGAAGCTGCTGCCCTGGCACTCCCTCTGTTTATAAAGGCATGCACTGAAAGGCAACATCCATTTCCCAGCAATAACCACTAATGACTCCACAGCTGCTCCAGCATCTTCTCCAAGCACTTCATGCTGAATTTCTTATCAGGGAGATTTGAAAGATTTAGCTTCTTTCAACATGCTACTTGTGACAAAGATCTCCTGATGACCAAATTTTCAGAAACACTACACTCTTGGCCTCATAAGACAGCATATTAATGTCTATGGTGGGTATAAATAATATTCATCAGTAGGTTTATAATTTAAAAAATTAAACACAGTTTAAGATCTGAAGGTGTTTCCTAGTCAAGGACACACAGTTTGTATAAAAGCTCTGGTGGAAAGGAGTGGAAGGAGGGTAGGGGAGGGGGAACTAAAACCTCAAAGTACAGAAGTCCTTGATTGTGAATTTGAGTAAGTCTTTCCCACACTTAATGCAAAAATAACACCTTGAGGAAAAGACCATTGAAAATCAACAAAACAATGAATGATTATAAAACCTGAAAGTTGTTCTAGTGGTCTTTATGCACAGGACAGGATTTTTTTTTTTTTTTTTAAGTTCAGAGAAGCTTAATGGATTGTTATGTAGTTCAGCACAGAACATCACGACTGTCTACAAACAAGCCTGCTTCACAAACGGCCACATCCATTTGAGTCCTATCAGATTCTACCATTAGATTTCTCAGGTGGTGAAAATATCACAATGCTACGTACCCAGCAGTGGTTGAAATGTAATGATATATTTCACAGAAATAACTATCATGTTTTACTTTGCAAAAGGAACTAGCAGCAGACATTGTACTATTACCAGATCCAGACAAAAGTACTTTGTCCATGTACCATCCTGTCTGCTGAAAAAGGTTGAGAAGAAAAAGGAGAAACACAAGACAGGAAGTAAAAACCAGCTTAATGCAGGGGAGAAAAGTACAAATTCCTTTGATTCATTAAAGTAACATCATACCCAACCCCCTCCCACTGCCACCCTCACTGAAGTTACAAAAGCAGTGGATGATTTTCTGTACAGCCCCAGCTTACTTTATTTCACAGTGTGGAGCATGGGCAGTATTTTGAAACACAAAGTACCAGGAAAGAGTAGACATAGGTCCAAATGCAAGTGAGTACAGCAAATCCCAGCAGTTAAGGGATGTAAAAAGCAGTAGGAAAAGAAAGAAGTATATTAGTCATCAATAAACCATTGACTCAAGAAAATAGAATCCCAACAGTGATTTCATTCCTTATGTACTTTCTCATTCTTCCTAAGATCAAGATAATTGCAATTTATTATTGCTCTCTTATATTCCTGAGGCTGCCATTCGGCAAAAATGCAAAGCTCACCTCTGGTGTGCTTTGTGGTTTCTGTATCATACTAGGATATTCATCCACTTACATATTTTTATTTACGTATAAATAAAAAAATACCCTTAAGTTTGAATAATAATCTTTATTTCTTTATTAGTTTATTTGTAAAAGGTACATTGTAATCCTGAGCTACTGCTTTTATACATTTAGCGTCATACAAAGACAGATCATTTACAGTTTGATCATTTACATTTATTGTGCTCCAAAATCCTTATCCGAATATCATTTTGACTTAGCAGGAACATAGATAATTTAAATTACATGTATCCCTGAAACATCCATATTAATTTACCCATCTGACCCCATTATCTAAATTTCTACAGTTGTCTAAATCACTCAGGACATTCCTTCTGAATTTAGCAAAAACTTGTTTAAAATTATAAAGATGGGCAGTGCAAGAACTGGTCCCTCAATCCTTTGTGAATACATCATTAGAAAAAAACTTTCCGTTTCCGTATTCTCTTGGCAAGTCAGTGCTAAATTGACTAGATGTACTTTGATGGAATGGTCCAAGTAATAGTTTATTCATTTCTTTACTACAGCAGTTAATGAGAATTTACAGTGTCTCCCTTTGCAGTGACCAGTGTCATAACTCTCCCAAGCAGGGAAAATCTGATGTGATCAGAGGAAAGTAAGAGGCAACCCATCACCGTCTTATTGCCATCTACATGACACTGAAGTATGACAAACCAACTCATGAAATGCTTTCCTTTGACCCTGTAAAGGAACTTGTATGAATAACCAGAGTTAAGTTCCATAATCCGAGCATGGCTTTTAGGATTTGCCAGGTAAAAACCAAAACAAACCAAAACCAAAACAAAAAACCCCCAAAACAAACCAAAACCTCAGTCCCAGGATCCTTGAGGAGAAAGCATTTATCCTAACTGAAAGCCAATCCTGGATAAATGGAAATTTAATTGGACAACCAAAATAGCATCTCTCTACCTGAAAAACCTCCAAGCATACAGTGTTTACAAATGTGTCTCTAGCAACAGTGTCAGTCTTTTAAACACTCACAACTTTCATTTCCTGAATAAGGTCACTATGATCTTAGGCAAAAGATGCAGTAAAGCAGTTCAAGCAAAATGCTTATTGCTTAGGTTTTAAAGCAAGCCACTTGAATATAATTTTAGTTAAAATGTTAAGTACAAATGTGAAGCTACTGTAGAAACACTTATAAACACTCTTGCTTTTGAATTCTTATTGATCATCTAGAAAAATGGCAGACGGATTTTAACATAACAAAGGAAATGTAAAACTTAATACTGTCTGTTGAAATAAAATTCAACGCCTATAAAGACAGAGTTATGAACATGTAAACACAGCTTTAGTATTCAGAGCTAGGGAATCTAGCAGCAAAACAAACTATTTGCATATTATGTAGTGCAATGAACATTTGTTCTTAGAGACCCCCCAGTCTTTAAACTACTTTGAACAGAATGGAATCCTTACAGGAAAGGTTTTAAAAGTGTCCAAGACGTAATATCCAGAAGTACTAGATGTTCATCTATAACCTAACAATTTCTCTATGCAAAACTGTGCTCTGGATAGCTGACTTTAATGGCTCCCCAGTAGCAGGCTCGGATGAGGCAGATTAAACCTAAGAGATAAGCAACAGCCCAAGAAACATATGTTGCGTGAAATCGCCTGGCGAAATCTTGTGTACCAACCTAAAAAGAGAAAACAGTAGTGTCAAATGTACAGCACTATCTGTTCTTCAGGGAAGAGCAAGTTATATTAAGGAGAAGCATTTCAGCACCTTTTCAACTCTGGTAAGGGTAAATGGGGTATTTTATTAGCTTAATTTTACATAACCATAGGATAACTGAGCTTGAAAGGGAGATCAGGAGACCTCTAGTGCCAACTCCCCAATCAAAGTAGGGCCAGCCCCAAGGTCAGACCAAGCTGTTCATGGTTTTAACCCAGCTAGGTCCCAAATAACTCCAAGGACGGAGGCAACACAAGCCTGGAAAAATGGAGAAATGTTTTCACATAATTTTTCAATTCAGTAAGGTCAAAAAAAGGAAAAGAAATTTGCCTCTCTCTGTTTTTATTTCTGGCTTTGTTTCTATTAGGAAACCTGGAAAATCCTTCATAATTCATTTAAGATCACACAAATAATTACTCAAATTAAAATGCAAGTTAGAAGCATAATGAGAATTACACATATGAATTCACTGGAGGTATTTCCTCACATGAACTTTTCTGGGATTCCCAGGTAGAAAGTTGGCTCTAGTAACCCATATGAGATACTGGCAAGCCAGTACAAAGACACATTTCTAGTGCTTGGAATCCCATTCACTTCTATTGCAGTGGAACTTATATTTCTGGCTATACAGCAACATGTACTTCTGGAAACCTGGAAGTTTTGAGAGCTCTAGCAAGAGCAAGATGTTCCAATATTTCTAGTTGTTCCAATATTGCTAGATGTTCCAATATTTCAGTGAAGTGAACCATTTTTCATAAAACTGACGCTTTTAGAGATGAAGAGTCAAATTTAACATCGGAAAAAAAGATGATCAAAGTGCCAGGATACCTTTAAAAAAATCACTTTTCTGGCTTACTCACATGATTAAGTCCATAGTTTTAACAGAGATGACAAAAAACACACCAGTTTAGGAAGTTTTACTCAAATGCTGGGAAAAGAAGAGCTGGTCAACTAAGAGAACTCCTCTGAACACACACAACCTTGCATACAGTTGCAAATTTATTGTGGGACATCACTCACAGTTAATCCAACACCAATGAAGATGCATATCATTCCAATTGTGATATATGCACAGCAGCGCCTCCGTGGCAGTGCACTTCCAACAGAAGAACTGTTAGAAAATAAATGGTACTGTAGATTAAAAACAAACAGAAAACCCAAACCCAACCAACCAAATAACAACCACCACAGAAACCACCCCCACCATCAACAGTAACTGATCAGTCTCACTGAGGGGATGGAAAGAGAATGGCAATACACGTACACCACCTTAAGTTTATAGAGTTGTAAGCAAAGTCTACAGTTATACTAGAAAGTACAGGACAGAAAACACATTTTTTATTTTAAAGGGAAACTATTGGTGATTATCTAAAAATCTAGGGATTGGTGCCCTAGAAGGGCAAACAAAAGAATGGTGCCACAGCCATAGTTTGAGTGTGTCTATCTTCTGTACCCATAGTGCACCCCAATAATTGTCTTGGATAGCCTCTGGATGGCAAAACTCAAGTTTTCTTTTCAGCTTCCATGCTGGTTGCAAGATACTCTTCAGACTTTTAGTGTATCAGCATATGGCTTCAATACTTCACTGCATCTAAGTAACTGAAAATAACTTCTACCACCCCTACATGTCATCAATAACAATCTTCACTATCCATTTCTTGGATACTCAATACACTTCAGTGACTAAACTGCGCTGAAGATAAATACAAATCATTCTAGTCACAGACATGTATTTTTTTCCATGTTCAACATCTCCAAATACTGCAATTCTTTAGGCCATTAAGTCAACCTGAAGAACATGACAAGTTCTTATTACTTTGCAATTTCTTTCAGAGTTCTACCACAGTTTCTATGAGCTGCACAAATCACTTCTGACAACCAAAGTAAATAAATCCCCTGGAAGTTCTGTCACTCAGCATCTAGACTATGAACTCCAGGACAGACAGCTCTGTCTCTAACTGCTGTGTCAAGCTATTACAGTGCTGCACTCAAACAGAATATCAAATGCAAATAAAACATTACATTATTTACTAGAGGTTAGAAAAATTAATCTAGAAGCTCAGCAAATACAATGTTTAGCAAATATATCTTGAGTCACACATTTGCAACCACATACAACTTACCAATGTGGAAAATAGGAACATGATTTAAGTCCACTGAAACACAGTTAAAAGGACTAAAGAGGCAGAAGTCCTTTTATAAAACATGTATTATTTACCTTAGAGGTGTTTTGAAGCATCCTGAAGCATGCTATCATTAGTTAAGTACTTCATCCCATTCTGGGAGATCAAGACACTTTTGGAAATAGTGTAATGTTTTTACTCATCTCATGATAGTTCAACTTATTCAAGATAAATGCACAACAGAGAAAAGCACTGCTAAACAATTGAAGTAGTACACGCATCATATGACTGACCAAATTTCCAGTTAATTAACCACATAGCAAGGCCTCATATGCTTAGCATGTGACTAAAATTTTTTAAGCATTTGTCTTAGAAAGCCTTCAAATAGATTGCTTTAAGCAGCTTTACTTCAACGTTATTTCTTTACAAGGAATTTCTGAAATGTTCTGAGAAAAAAAAAAAAAAAACAACAAACACTACCACAGTCCTCAAGCTAACACACTGAGCTTCATCTTCCAAGGCAAGGGTTGAATAAAGTGACTACTCACAAGTCGTTTTCAGAGGAGCTGGGCAAGTCCCCAAACAGTACTGCTCATTAGCTTCCATGGGGAAATGACCTCCTTAGCAAAACCTCACATACATAGTAAAATGGGATACTGGAAGCTGCCTGGGGTAGGATTAGGGTAAGAGAATTCCCTGTTGGGCAAATAATGGTATCTGACCCTCTCACACACACCTCCACATACTCCCACAAAAGCCACTCTACTGCCATTCTAGAACAGAGATATGTTGTTCAATTCCAAGTTACATGAGTTAAAAATAATAAAACAAATCAGTAGTTTTATAAAAGGGGAAAATGGGAAGAGACTGAGTTTGCCAAACTGACCTTAGGTTCCCTTCTTTTCAGGATTTTGTGGCTACGTACTCTAAGTTAATTCTGTTACAGAGCTGGATACCATAAGATAAGCTGGTAAAAATGTCACATTTAATACATCTAAAACATACATGATATTTACTGTGCTGTGTATTGCACACAGAGATGATTGTGGAAAGAGACTTTCACTTTCAGAGCTGACTTACAGACTTGCTTTTGTAATCATAACATTGCAGGTGCTGTATTTTCCATCCATATTTCTCATGTGTCCCCTCCCATCCAGTAAAAAAGGCTGGGGGAGAAACCACCAACTCAAATACCACAACATGGTAATGTAAAGAATGTCTCAAGTTAGCTGCCTTTCTCTTTCCACAGAAAGCAATGAGTAATTAAAGATGTTAAAGTTTATACAGTCACATAACAGACCTAGGAATCCCAACAAATCGTAATTCATTTTTCACCTCCCAACAGTGATACCAGCCACTGGCCCCATCTAGATAGTGAGGTTTCCCTCTACCCACCCCAAATTACATGTAAAACCCTCACACTAACTTAGAATACAGGAAGTTGAAACTCTATCCCAAAAACCTACCAACTGTGACAACTTTGACAAGCACATCTGGCAATATTAAAAATGCAATCAAAAGAACTTTTTCATACCACAGAAGTAACCAATTAGTTCCACTGTGGGAACATGAGGGAACTCTCTTACAGAGCTATGTAGAAAGCAGCAGTTCCTTCTTTCTGAGATGCTGCTGAGGAAGCAAAGGCACCTGCCAGAACTCTGTGCAGCAGCAGCAGATAAAAAAAAATGCCAAATCCAATATTGCATCAGGGAGTAATTACAAGAGGGGAAAACTGCCACATGGGACAAAGGCTATAAAAGCAGCACAGGAAGGGATACTCGGTCTCTTGTGCTCCAAATAATAGGAATTATGACCAGGATTTCAAACATGCTTTTAAGAGGAAAATTAAAATGCCAGTATTTTGAAGGTAAATAGCACTGCTGAAATTAGCCTCCACAGTAGTGATGAGGTTCCAACATCTCTCTCTTTCCTAGAAGTTCTTTATGGGGCAAAGGTGTTATAAATTCATTAGGGTTCATAGTTTTGGCTGACCTTAAAAAGTAAAAGAGAGAGGTGCTACAGGAAAAAACCAGATCTGACATTCTGAAATAATAACCTGTACCATTCAGTTCTCTTTCTTTGATGAACTGAATTTTCTAGATGGTTTAATATACATCTTGAGAAAGAAAACAGCAAGCAGAAAACCAGTTCCTGCTTCTTCATCATTAAATGAGAAAAATACCGGAAGCCTTCCCTGAATCTCTCACTCTTGGAAAACAAGCTGATAAACATCTGGTATTTAAAAATACAGAAGAACACTAAATCAGCAAAAAAAGAAAGTTTCCCCCATTCCCAGGTGTCACTATAAAATAAAACTTCATCATGACAATTTCCTCATTAGCTACATTTATTTTCCCAATGCAAGTAAGGGCCTGTGTCAGGCAGAGCCACTACCATCAGAAAGGTGTTCTGCAAACACCTTACCTATACTGACATGACAGGTTTATAGTCCACTTCCAAAGAGATTTGGTCATTTACCAAACAAGGATTTATTCTCTACAGCACAATTAATTTCCTACATTTCCCAAGTTATTTTGCAAGACAAAACAAGTGAGTCACAAAACAAAGTTGTATCACATAGATCGGATTAAAAACAGACCAGAAGATCCTATTTCTCCCTACATTCAGATATGAGAGGTTCCTTTGTTTAGGTACTATGAGGCATGATGGCTTTACTTCTCCCTGAACACTGCTTTATTATTAACTTTTTAGTGTAATAACTTCTGATCTCCCCTGCAGTTTTAGAAGACATTCTCAATATAAAGATCTAGTATCCATCAACAAAATAAAGGTCACAAACAATTTGCAGAGATTCACCTCACTTTTAAAAACATTTTAAGCAAAATTATAAATCTGAAAGTGTCGGCCAACATCTCCTTGAAAAACTGACTGTTGCAGTGATTCAAGGTGCCTTTTGCCTTAGTCTACACTATCTTTTTTTCAGTGACAATTATCAACTGAATCAACAGAAGGAATGAACAGTCCTACATCTGACTACTCAGCTACTAATGGAAGAAGTTTTGCATTAATAAGAAACCCTACATTCCCTTCTAACCACTTGGCTACGATGATCTCTGACAAAGACCTGACAGAAAGCAGGTCACCACAGTTATTTATTCCGTCATCATGACTCAAAGCTCTGTCTCACCTATGCTGTGCCCTAAATCCACATATCAGAAATGTTTATGCTGCTGGAAGCACAGAACTCCCAACCATCACATCTCAAATGTGGGAAAGCACCAAGCAACTCCTTCAAAGCTGAATTACAATATTCCACAGTTTGCATCCTCAGCCCAAGGACAGACGTGCCCCCTTGTTAAAATTTGTTTTGCATTCTGCAATACAGTTGCCATGCAAGCTGTAATTATCACAAATTGCACTGCAGAGAGGCTCCCGCTTTCCTACATACAGCTAGCATGCTTTGCACTTTATGGAAGAAAACACTATGAAAAACTTTGAGTTTGGCTGGAATTTAAAGCAGAAGAATTTAAAACAACATAAATCAACAGAAGACAGACCAAAAGATCACATGCTGTGACTTTTGACTGTTGCTTGGAATGTGGTTTATTTTGTTGCTGTTATTGTTAGGGTTGGGGTTTTTGTTTGTTTGGGTTTTACTGTTTGTTTTGGTCTTTAAGGTTCAACAACAAGTAACACTGACCTAAGAGAGAGAGAAAAATCAAGGTCAGCTAGCAAGAGTGACATAAAATATAAAACATAATTGCAATTTAAAAACAAACCAAACAGCAAAACTCCAACCCCTCCTCAAGGAGTGAACAGACTTACTGTGGCCGTACAAACACCCCTGCAAAGCAGCATCTCAACCAGACTGAGTTTATTTAACCTAAGCAATTAGAACACATCCACAACTCCACACCGGGTCAGTTACACCCCTGAGGTTAAACACAGCACTAAACTGACTTCTCTATCAAATACTCTGTTAAAAAGACTTCAGTCAGTGTTGAGGGCCAGGCCATGCCCACACCTACAGTACATTTATCCTTCTCCTTCCTAAGGGACCTGCTAGTTTTCCTACAACATGCAAAACAGCTTAGGTTCTCCATTCCCAGTGGAAAACACATTTGTTCCTTTAACTGGAAGTCACACTTGCCTGTCAAAAGAAGACATATTTAAATAAATCAGCAGGACATGAAGGTCTCTGAAGTAATATTTATGTTTGATTTCACACCCTGAAAACACCATGGCTGAGATCCCATGCAAAATTAAAGTATGTTACTAGTGCAACAATTCAAATCAAGAATTCCTGAGCTCAGATAAGAAAGGCCAAACAAATACTCAAAAAGAGAGGCCCAAAAAACCCCCAAACCAAAACAAGTTTACACCTCTTGTATTCTAATTTTTCTTGTTCTTCTTGAAGTAAAAACAAATGAATAGACGAGTGATCCCACAGTAATTCATAAAAATTACACAAGCTAATACATTAAGATGCTTAACAGAAGTTAGTTGTTGAGTTTATAGTGTCAGTAAACCCTCTTTCAAATTAAGACAAGATTATTTCCTTTCCTCCCTTTACAATAAAGTGATTTGAGTTTTACCTTTAAAGATGACATCTGACGACTACTGTATGAAGAGGTAAAATTTCAAGGACATAAAATGTTCATTTCAGCAACCCATTCCTGTCTATTGTCAGCAGCTTATTTTTGCCTCTGTCAATTCAATCAGAGCATTTCATAAATGCAGGTGGATTTGTCAAAGCTACTGATTTCTGCATAATGAATGGAGAATTCACGTGCACACAATATCTGCATTAGCCTTGAAGTTCAGATGAGCACAGCAAAATAATCAAGACAGCTGACACATTTTACCCCAAAGACTTACAGAAGAAACACTGGCTACTTCACAGTAATTCACATAACCTTGCTTTCAGAGAACTTACATTTTTTTGCAGTGTGGGCATTTTGCTAGTGTGTTAAACCTCAGTTCCATCCACTGTAAATAGAAAAAAAGGAAAAAGGTTGAAAAGCAGACCTGAGAAAATTGTTGCTACACTTAATGTTAAATGTCACTATGAAAACATTTTGCTTCTCAGACTTTCTTCGACTTGTTTCTTGCTTTCTTCTATAAATGGGATGCCCTTTCATCAGTGGCAACATGGGATTGGGATTTCCATGTGAACATTTCCCATGACTTGCCTTAGTATTACAAAATTTGCTTGACGTAATGTGGTTGCATCCACAAGCACAGCATGGGCAATATTAAAATATTAATAGGTTTTCTTCTCTTACTTAAAGGCTATGAATATGCCCTGAATCAAAATAAGTGTTTGCTTTGGCACAATTACAGACAGAATTATTTTCCAATCTTTTCTCAACCCTTGCATTACTCATGAAAACTATGTTATGGGTACACAGAAAGATGTGTTAAAGAATATTTTAGAAAGCAGGTATCAGGTTTTACATCAATGAAATACAAAACATTACTGGCTACTTTACATGACTGTTACAAAAAGATATGTAAAATTGTACATGGTATGGTCATCACCTTCCATGCTCAGACTAAAACCTATGTGGGAAACAGCCTTGGTGAAAGCAATGCCTAGAACTAACTCAACCAGGGGATACACAGTGATATACTCACTTAAAAACAGCAGGTTCTGTTAAATTTCATTCTGTGATAATAGTATTAAACAAGCATTTTAAACATGTTTGCCTTGACAAAGGGAATAAGGCTCTTCTTTTCCCTGTAAGCAGTATTTTGTAACTGCAGCTCTCCTCCCTTGCCTGTCTCAAGTGGAGGTTAGTTGGAAGCTTTCTTGGTGATGCAAAAGCCACACGGCAAGTTAAAAGCAGGGGAAGAAGCCACAGTGCAGATCCCCAGTGGCTCCTTTAGACCCTGCCTTATCTCCATGAGAAATCTGAAGCTGTCCTACTGAAGTGAACAGTGTTATAACTGCTACAACCACAAATCAAAATCAGAGCCCATCCTCGTATGGAAAACAGCACCAACCTACAGCAAGCACCATTAAAATGCTGAAAAGAATTTCATTTTATGAGCAAAGAAAGATGTGTCTTCTCATGCCATACTGACATATGAAGAGGTTTTGCTGTGAGCAAGGTTTAGAACTATGGTATTTATTGAGCATTTTCCTACTTCTTGAACATCTCCCTCAGTTTTATTGACTTGGGGATAAATTTCCACTAAAAAGAAAACCATCTTTTATTTTCTTGTTCTGAAGTATCCACGTACTCATTTACAGAACAACTATGTAACTGGTATTACTTGTTTACAAAACTCGACCAAACTGATTTAGCCAAGTTTTATTTTATTCCTTAATAAAACTTCTGTAATACTCCCCACCCAAGCAAAGCCTTTTAAGAGCATTAATTCTACTCTAACACACCTGGCAGAGGAGCATGTTAAGTATTTTTCTGCATCCTTTTCAAAAACCTACTCAATTTCCCATAATTCTACACAGTGAAAGTGGGATAAGATGCAATTGTCAGTATTGTGGATAGAGAGAGGCCTTGCCAGAGCAGTTATTTCAGCTTTTTAAACTGCAATTCCAGAAATAAAAAGAAGTCTAATTCCAGGATCTATATTTTACCTAATTGTAATTCAGCTTCACTTCTATACACCAGTTTCAATTCAATATCACAGTGTAGGCAACTCCATTTCCTTAGTTATGAAACATTAATGATGTTTCCAGGGTTTTCAGATTTCTAATTATTAGCCCAAATTCTTAATGGCTACAAACTCAAATGCATTTGGGCTGCAAATATTGAAAAGGAGTCAGCAATAATTTGTTTCCATTGAGAGTTACCTGGAAATAACAGAAGCAGTAACTGTTATGATGCCTTTTACACAGACCGGAAGTATTTGTAGAAAAAGAGCAAAATTGTGACAAGACTTTCAAAGCACAAGAACTCAAATCATATTAGCACAGTGGGGAAAGGTTATGTTCATGTACATTCTAAATCATGCTTAGGCTGGCATTTTTTACCCATATTCCAGAGTACTTAAAAGTACCTAATATTGATTCATGTTGTTAAGAAGTTACAGTTACATGAAATTTAGCTCTCTAAATATAGCGAATAATTGTAGTGAATACAATAATTTATATATAATTATTTATATACAATATAGAGAATAATTGTAGACAATAAATTCTTTTTTTTAACTGGAGTAATACAATATATAGCCCAAATCCCTGGTTAGATGTACTGAAACACAGATGAAGAGATGAGAAATCCAGAGCTTGTCAATATTTCAACTGTGGACAAAACCAAACATCCATCAAAGGAATTACTAGGAGAACAGGCAAACATTTTCCTTCTAAGCCTAAAACAGTTCTCAGTGCACTCAAAACAAGACAGTGAAAAAAAAAAGCCCAAAACAAAACAAAACAAGATATATGTACATAAATACATACACAGTCCTACATACAGCTGCTTCTGCAAAAGAAGCTTCCCCTCCATTCCCCTCTGGTCCTTTAGGAAAGCAAAATACTTACACAAAATAAAACATATCTAGGTCTTCTGAAAAGTTTAATGGGTTTTCTATTCAATTATTTGAACAGAAGAAGTAATTTTCATATCTGATTAGTTTAAAAAAACGAAAATTGACAAAGCACAGTGCTTCGCATACAGCCTGTGGCTTCCATAGCTTGCTCCTGGCTTCTCGTCCCTGAGATACCTCTGAAAACAGGACAGTAGCAGGAAGATGGCAAAGAGGGGGAGGACACAGGGACAGCCCTCCCTGGTCCCCCATTCCCAAAGGCAACTCAGCCTCTGACAGCCACAGACCACTGCAGGCAGAGGTCCCCCAGAGAGGAGGAGCAGGAAATGACTTACTGCTGGCAGAAACAGTAACCTCACAGCCCAAGTCCAAAAGCTCTCAAAACAGCCCAAACCAGATCAAACTGATATTTAGCAACACAGTTAAACCCTCATTCTTCCCTCCTTTTCTATTGTGAAGTCCAAATCTGCCAGAAACAGTAGAAACCTTAATACAGAAAGAACTTCTATCAGGTTACCAAGGGAAAAAAAATCTGATTAACAAGATGTGAAGTATTGATAGTTTGGCTACAATTTCACTTCAGTTCTAAGCCATTCTTCCAGGTAAAACAGAGAAACTTTAAGGCACTCCATAGAAAGGAAAGTGCTTTTCATAATTTGTGAAAAACAATCCCCCCACGTGCAGAGGCAAGCAAAACACAGGCCCCACAGTCATGTTTTCAAATGGGAAAAAAAAATCTTGGAAAGGTGGTGGACAAGCTGATACTCTTGAAAGAACATAGAGCATGACAACTTGACTTTTCCATCCTAGGGATTCTAGCTTTGCTTGTCTATTTTATTTATTTCTTAACTGCCAAGTAAAGTAAAAGGGATAGCCTTAAAGTAAAAGGGATACTACTGAGTTGCTAGTACTACGTAGATTCTTCGCAACATGGAGGTATCAAAATGCAGAAATACTAATTCAGAAACTGAGCTTCCAGGCTGGCTAAAACACTTTTTTGTTGCTTCTCTGCTCATTCTCAAATCCAAGTAATTTCCTGACTTTTCTTAACTAAAAATTTTATTTTCAGAATCTCAAACTTGATTACAGAAAAAAAGTGGAAGCAAAAGACTGGTGGGAAAGTTGTGCAACACAAGGAAAAAAAGGGTTTGTTTCTTGGTAACTCAGCAAAAAAAAAAATAGCAAGCTTCCAATTTCTAATGGTTCAGAGAGTTTCCTTTCAACATACCATGAAGAGACAAATTGGTCTTATCCTGGCAGACAGGACTACAAAGTTCAAAATGTTGCAGTTCCCTAAAGCAATGAGAAGATATGAAGTAGCATGCACAAATCCCAAACTAGAAAACTTAGCCTTTTAAGGCATAATTTAGTAGTTACAGGCAAAACCAGACTTTATGGGTTTGGCTTTTTTCGCTTACGTTCACCTGAAGTAGTTCATAGTGTAAACTACAAAGTTATCTGGACTGTACTTACATAAAGTAAATAGGGGACCAAGACAAGCAAAACTCTCATGCCTGTCCCTAAAGATTGGCCAAAAAAAACCCAAAGCAAACAGAAAACCCACTTCAGCTATCTTCAGTTTCTGACTAGTGCTCTTCAGCAAGCGTTATAAGAAATTATCTATTTTTTAATACATAGGCAGAATTAGTAGACAGAATATTTCTCAAGCATCTCTCTCATTGCTTTCCAGTTAGCACATTACTTGTAAATTCCTCATCATATTCCTATTTCTCTTGGGAAAAAAAAAAAAGAAGAAAAAAGAAAAAAAGAAAGAAACTTAAGGGCCATCTCCTCCCTGCACTCATCACCTACTGCAATAGTTAAGACATTACAGCCACACCTGTCCTGGATTCAGCTGGGAGTATTAATTTTCTTCTTAATAGCTGGTACAGTGCTCTTTCGGATTCAGTAACAATGTTGGTAACAAGCTAAGTTTTTAGGTGTTGCTAAGTAGTGTTTACCCTAAGTTAAGGACTTTTCAGTTTCCCACGCTCTGCCAGCAAAGAAGTGCACAAGAAGCTGAGAAAGACAACTGCCAAAGACAGCTGAGCTGAGCTAGCCAAAGGGATATTCCATACCATAGAACATCATGTTTGGTACACAAACCAGGGGGGTTGGCTGGGAGATGCTGATCATTGCTGGGGCACTGGCTGGGTCAGCAGGTGGTGAGCAATTGTACTGAGTAACACTTATTTCTCTTGGGTTTTATTCCTCTCTCTCTTTTCATTACTATTATTATTGTTATTATCATCATTAGCAGTATTTTTTTTTTCTGTTTCAATCATTAAATTGTTTTTATCTCAGCCCATATCTTTTACTTTTTTCCCACTTCTCCTCCCCACTGGGGCAGGTGGGCTGGGTGGTGTTTGCAGTGAGCAAGCAGCTGCGTGGTACTTTAGTTGCTGGCTGGGGTTAAGCCATGAAAGCACCTCACTGATCCATAAACCTAAGTAAGACTTAAAAACACAAGCCTGTTCCATTACAGAGCCTATCACAAGCCATCCCCTCTCTCTCTGCTGGTACAAGCCAACGTGGAGTGGCATCCCCTAAGCTTCCTTTTTCCTTGCACAACAAGCACTTGAGTATTCTCTGATCTTTATGTATCTTATAATCCTTGGTTTCAGGAATATGCTGCCTCTCTCGTGACTGTTTCCTTTAAATGTACCTCTTATCAGGTCATTTCCTACAACTCACAAACCTGAAAGAGATTCAATCACTGCTGGATGATGATGCCAAAGCTAGCTTACTTGTGTACTGCAATCAAAATTCAAGTGTGGCAGCACCTTCTCCATTCAGAAGGCCAAAGAGAGTTCAACAGCAGAAGAGCATTTGTGCATCCTTTCACTTCAAAAATGGAATCAACTGTCACTCTCACACATGAACTAAAACCTCCAGTTCTCTAACAACCTACAGATATGCCAGTGGCAAGTGCCATACCACACCTTTCCAGGGCTCATACAGCAATGAACTGCTCTCTTGGCCACTGCAGAACACAGCCACCACTGCAAGCCTAGACAGAACCTGGAAGACCAACTTCTCTTCCAGCACTGTCCACTCTCACATCACAAAACAATGAGACAGACTTTGGGCTTTATCTATCCATGTACAGAAAGACTGTTCAAAGTTTTCTTTGAAACACATACAAAGATAACCAAACACATCCATAATAATGAGTACAGAAGAAGTTTTAGTTCCTCAATGATGCCAGAGAGTGAGGCAATACACTCTTAAAACTGCTTACGAGAAGAACTGCTTTACTTACAAGGAATGTATTTCCACAGTGCCCACACACCACTCTAGTTCCATCTGGTTGAACTGGCAAGGCAGGCTGAGCTGGCTGCTCTTCTGGAATCAGCATTACTGGACCAAGAGTAATGATGCGTCTACTGTGTTAAGAACATTAGATACACATGTAATTTAGCTCGCAAAAGAGGACGACGATGCGCTCAAGCAATTAGCTCAGTCACTACCAAATATTTTTACACTTTTAAACTATAACCTACTTGTTAAACAGCTGATGCACCCAGTTTTGATCATTCTCCAAAGAGTTTTCAGTTTTAAAAATATTCTCTTTCCCTATAAGATCAGCCATACAAGCTTAAACCCTATAGAGAACAAAGACTTATGACAGACACGCTCCTCAGAAAAATGCAAACTTAATACCCAGGCTGAGCAAGCCTGGGAATTGAAATGTACATACCCATGTGAAACACATAGAAAAAGTAAGGATCTTCCATAATCTAGTTCTCCTTCCCAAACTACTAACAACCATGTCAATATAAGAAGCATATCCATACTTTTACAGTAAAAATTCCATTCAAATTGAGTAAAATAAAAAGAAAAACCACCCTAGGTTGACTAAATGAAATCAATTTACTTTAAAGTATTTGCTATTATGTTCAATGTGTTTCCAGTTTACTTACACAATTTGTCCATCCAAAATGACAGTACCCCAATTAAGCAACTCAGAATGAGGATGAAACTTCTTAGAACAAAAAAAGTGAAGGGGAAAATAAAAGCAATATTTAATTTGCATTGCATCTCTTCCATCTACAACCAAAATTGCATTCTGAATGGCTTTCCTTCAATCTGGAGTCTTCCATTTAGACATACTCCCAACTCTCCTTCAAAGTACACTACCACCAATTTTACTCAGTTTCTAGCAAGACAGATACATAGACTATCTTAGGGAAACTGCTTAGATGTATGCTTCTGAGATTATTTTAATAAAATTAAGGAACTCCTGCTTTAGGTTAGTTACCAACCATGTGATATATTATACCTGAACTATCCCGTGAACATTTTTGCACTGAGAAAATGTTTGTAATGTTTTGAAGTCCTAACCAACAGAGCATTAGTAAAAAAGAGTAATTCCCACAAGTCCTAAACTATGTTTCAAAACCAGAACAGCCAATAGACTGGTGACTAGGGCACTTGGTGGGATAGAACTCCCCTTCATGTATCTGCAGACTCAGCCTTCCTCTCCATTTCTCCTGTTAGAGCTGCACCACTTACAATCAAACTCCTCCTACCTCAGAGGAATCTTTAACACCTTAAGCCCAACAGTAAGAACAATCACTACGACAATCACAATTGCTTCTTTTGTAACAAGTGTGTACATTGAAGTTGAAAGCTGAGAGAAGAATGAAAACTCAGCATAACTAAGAAGGAGACAGAAGACAATCTACTTACTCCATCTCCCATTTCCCTCTGAATCCCTACTCTGAACTTAGCAAAGTGAGTATTCTGTGTGGTTACAATAACTAAGTCTCCATGAAATTATGCATGTTAAGTCCCAGAAATGAAAAGTGGTTTTTCTTTTATTGTCCTTTACATTATTTTTGACTTACAAAGTGGTAATATAATGGGAAACACACATCTGAGACCACAAGAAACTTTTTTTCCTCTTTAATCTTAAAAATATATATTCAAAATGGACACTAGCACTACCTCTGCAGCAATTCAGTACTGTTCTCTAAGTGTCCATGTAAAAAGACTGAGGCTTGAATTTCTTTTAGTTTTAAATACTCAACACAAAGACAACAGCTGCTTTAAAGAAAACTGTCTCAAGGCACTGAGAGTATTTTATTCTTACCAGTTTGGTCTTGGACAGCCTATTTTCCGAGATGTATCCTTACAGATAAGGAGACAGTTACATTGACATCTAACATACTTCTTCCCTGAAGGAGGGTTTTTGATTGGCTAAACAGAAAAAAAAAATAAAACACAAAACCACAATTGCAAGAGAACACACATCAGAAGTCATAGCAATTCACTTTTTTCCACATAACAGGATGACAAAGCAGAACCACTTCAGTGAAAAGTTCTTGCTAACAGAGAAATATACTTCCTCTTACAGAGGAAAATTCAGAGTCAACACAAAATTAGAGATTTTTTTTCTTTTCTTAAGAAGTGAAAATTTCCTTATTAGAACAAATTCATCAAACTCGTGGAAATAGCATTCATATTTTAGCAATGAAGATTCAAGTCTTCAGTTATTTTTTTAAATGTGAGCTTAAATAGTGATATATTTCAAAAAAAAACCAACAAAAAACAACCACCCAAAACCAGTCAAACATCAAACAACCCTCCTTGCCTAGTACAATGGCTTTATTCAACAGTGAAAGGATCACAGTCTGTTTCCTGGTCACTAAGATAATATGAAAGCATCACGAAACTGCAATCTTATTTTAACCTGTACCGAAATTATCTTTCTCCAACCTAGGAATCAAGTTTCAATGTCCCTTTCATGCAGCAAAGCAAAAGGTGCACAATGCTTTGTTTGCCTTGAAACATTATATATTGGACAGGAAAGTGACTATCAGTTTCAGTGGCAGGTTCTCTACTCCCTCTTTTAGGTGGAAAAAAAATCCTGCAGTTTTCAGGCTTCCTGCTTTTGGGACATAATTTAAAGTTATCTTCATATAACAAATATATAATAAATCCGTATAATAAATCTAATCCAGTGTTTTTCATACAAATGCTTGCAGTAGCTGTGAAGCACTCCAGTATCACATCCCAAAACTAAAACTGGCAGGAGGAAAAAAATAAAAGCAGGAGGCCAAGTAGTGAAGACTTGAATTAAGAGGAGAAGAAACAAATAGGTCTGTGAGGACTGAAAAAGAACCTAGGACTTAAAACATTTCAAAGTTGTTTTATTGTGGTCTATTACAGCTAATCAAGTGACTGAAGAGTATTTCAGGAGAAAGGCATTCATCCAGGGAGAGGTTCGGGTTTGCTACTCTGTTTCTCCCACTCTTAGAATAACTCAATTCTACACTGCTCTTCATCCCATCAAAACCAATTTTATCCTTCCTTCCAGAAGAGTAATTACTTAAATGACATCTTTGCTTCTCGTCCTCCTCAGAAGGAGACATCCTGCAAAGCCAGCTCGACCACATGAAGATTTATTCTAACTGCTTGTGACCATCCTCGTGCCAGCACGCCTCGAGCTTGCACGCCAGCCACACTGGCAGTCAACCAGGCTGGCTCCTCCTTTTCCCTGGGGGTGGCAGGAAGGGACCCACCCTGTCCAGGTGAGGACATGAATTCTACCCCCAGTGCCCCCCACAAAAAGAAAAGTTCTACAAATCCATTTTACCGTGGCTTCATTGCAGACTGTGCATTTAACCACATGTTGGTGTAGCTTGCCATCCAAATTGATGAGTGACTGGCACACACGGCAGTTTATCACAGGAACACCGCTGGCATCTGGGCTTGCAATGGCAGTGTATGGAGGGGGAAGCTCTGCTGCAAGACACAAGGAAATCTCAGCTGAAAAACCAGAGGGCCCTAAAATGCTTCCAGCAAGTAGAATTTCAAGCTGTCACAGGCTCAAAAAAGAAAAAAAAACAAAACAAAACAAAACCAACCCCAAATCTCAAAGTCAGTGTTTAGAATAAACAAAGAACTAAAAAACTTTGCTTTCCCCTTCTCCACAACTTCTGTGTACACAAACACCATCCATGGTTGTAGGTAAAGCAAACTTGCAACACAAACACACAGTAAATCACCCCAGAAAACTGAATCCAACAAAACTCAGAGATGTAACTTTATTTCAAACCAGCTTTCTGCAATCCTTAGAAAATGCATGGAGAAAAAACACTAAAAAGCTCCAAACCTATTAGAGATGAGTAGAGACTGGCTTCAGAAGAAAAATACCCCAGAAAATAAAACAAGACACAGGTAGGAAGAGTCATAAACAGTATTCACAAATATCTAAAAAGACTGAAATACAGACAAGTGTTTATCATATAAGATACTACAGGTAAAAACACAAAAAGGTCCTGTTAAGAAAATAGGTCTTGGATAGGAAGTGGCATGAAGCGCTTCTTTTTTGAACAACAGCAGATTTATGCTGTCTTGAAGCAAAAACCCTGAAGTCTCAGAGTTTCTGCTTTTAAGGGTTCCAGATATTTTTCTTGTCCAGGAGCCAAAGTACCAATGGACAAGAAGGTCTTCAGTCACTTTGGAGGGGCTAACACAAGGAAGGATTTAATGGCCTCAGGCCTCCAGGGAAGAGCAGACTTCAGACTCCAGCTTTGTCAGTCTTGAGCACACGACAAAACAGGGAGGAAACTCTGAAGATTCTCTGAGGCTTAGGAATCCATGGAATGAAAATAATTCAACACAGCAATCTCTTACAAGCTTATCACCACAATTCTTTGGCATATAATAGCACTGACTTTTATTTAATCAAGAAGTTCAGGGTTTTTCAGGTAAGCAAATACAGAACAGGCACATCAGGTAGTTCATATTTAGCTTTTTTAAATACTAGCAGTCTGAAATGCTCTGCACCCTTGGGCTTCAATAAGTTTTTCAAAAATTACATCCAAGCAGCTAACAAAATCTTCAGAGAAGCAATGAGAGATCAGCCTACTTCCCATTTACCAACAGCACTGAACAGAGCTGTATCTGCTGGAGGCTGGTGAGGGAAATCACAGGCTGCTATCAAAGCTGACAAGCCCGAGTATTACATTTAAGCCTGTAAGAAAGCACTCATCACTCCTGCACTCTGTCTTGAAGTGAATGTCATAAGCTGGAGGGATATAAGAAACCCTGTCTGCCCTTCAGATCCAAAAGTCATCACACACCTTTGAAGTGCATGCTGAACAGCCATGCTGCTATCTCTCTTTGCTACTTGGTCTATATATGATCCAGACCTGTGCTGGATTTTAATTCACAGAGGCAGCAGGAAAAAGACAGACGAGAGACCTTGAGGATCTCAGAATCACATCCAATATACTTGAATTATTTCAGATGAGAAACAAAACTAACTTATATGCAGCAATACAATTCTGAATTCATGACCCTAACTGATGCTCTATTTCTTGAGGAAGTGAACTTCACACCTTCAGCTCTGATACACTGGTTACAGAAAACAACATCCTTAAGGAATATATCAGGTAACAGTACTGTTACTTCTTCTGTTCCTGACGAAATACATTCTGAAAAAATGCAGCAAAAATATTAAATATCAGTATTTTGCAGTACTGTGATACTCCATTTTAAGTAAGGCTGCCACATGCAGGACATGAGACATTACAATACATTAAAAAACAAACACACACAAGACAAAACCCCAACCCACACACTTTGGCAAGTAGAAACAAGCTCAAGCCTACTGGAGCACTCCAGAAATCAGGTTAGAGATTTAGATGATGGGGGCAGCAGTGTCTTAACCACCGTGGCAAAGTCAAGGCTGCTGCAAGGGGGTTTTGGCAGTCAGCAGGCTGCTTAACTGCTCCTGCAGTGAGCAGCTGACACTTTCTGGCTAGGGGAACAGGCACACAGGAAACAAAAGGCATGTTCCAAAGACTAAATACTAAACTCTCTGTCAAGACACCTCTATAGTTCACTCCCAGCTTTAAGGTTGCTTTTCTGAAAAGCAACAACTGTTGTACAAAAGTTCTTGACTTTATCCTCTCCATTTAAAGTGTGACAGCTCAGTTCTGTGAGCTGGGAATAGGGTGGCTGTACTAAGGCAAGCAGTATCTTTAATCAGAAAGTGAAGAGACACACAGCCACTACTAACATTTTAGCTTTCCATGATCCTGGAATACTTTAAAAATTGACAACCACACCTCCTAGACATTTATAATTTTCTATACCCCATTTCCAAGTGGTAACTCTTACGAGTTTGAAAGCTGGTTAACCGAGGTGTGTGAGCCCCTACACACAGTGCCAGCCACTTCTCCTGCCTCATACTGGAGCTGCTTGGCTTCCAGGTAAGCAGCCTCGCTGTTCCTGTCCTGCTGGCTCAGCAAATATCAGATAGCAAGCGAATAATGGCTGCTTTTCAGAGCCCTGCTGCAGCAAATAACATTTGCTATGGAGCAGAAAGCATGAGGTATCTTGGCACTGCAACCTCCATGCTCAAAGAAAACATGCGTTTTGAAGAGCTCCAAAAACCAAACCAGCAGAAGCCACCAAAATTAAACGTTAAAAAAAAGTATATTGGGGGAGGGTAAGGAGGTGGAGGATGGTGAAAAGGAAAATAAAGACATTGTCTCAGAGTTAGCTGCTCATTACCCCTTAATAAAAAGGTTTCAAAGCATATTAGCATACTTTGGTATGACTTTTTTTTTTTTTTTGACAGCTTGAATTTCAGGCTAACTATAATATCAAGAACCAGCTCATAAAGGTCTGTCAGTCTGTTATGCTGGACATGACTGGTAGTAGGCAAGCTTCACATACACACTACGAGACATTTAATGAGATACTGAATTCCCTGCTGCTGACATACCAGTTTACAACTATATTATCAATTATTCTAAAAAAAAAAAAAACAAACCCAAATAAAAACAAACAAACCCCCTCCCCCCAAAAAATCTCAAAACAGTAATTAGTTCAGCAAGATTAGCAAAGTGCCCTACCACGCACATCTGACTCCCTCCTCACCCCAGAGAACAGCAATGCAATGGAATATATCCCATTTGCAACCTAAAAAATTCCTTGTGATGCTTATGCACTTTCCTCCCTTGGTAGCTGAAGGGTGGAAACCACAGAGAAACACTTGCAGCCTACCTGGGCCAAACAAAAATGAGTTTTATTTTATTAAAAAAAAAAATCACTCTTTATCATTACCTAAATCATTATTTACCATGACCTGGGAGCAGTGGGTAAGGGAAAAAGTGATAGATGCCAGAGATAGGTTGTTAAGAACTAAGAAAGCCTGGAAAAAGTCCAAGAAACCTAAAAGAAACAAACAAAAAAGCACTGACTAACCATCCTACTTCAGGGAACAGAATTGATAGTTTCACTTTGTCAATGCTGTGAAAAGTTTCTTAAATACTGTGGCCTGCATGCAGACTGAAAAGGTTTTTTTCTTGCTTGCTTCCATCATTAAGAACAAACACTGAGGCATTACCAGGATTCAACCATCCACCAGTTTACACAGGGAAGGGTCAGCTGGATCTCAGCTGCAGCTTGACAAGGGCAGAGAAGGCTACCTTCAAACCATGGTCTCTCCAATTTAAAGTTCAGGACAACATATTGGGCACAGCAGATAATTACAGGGATAAACCTATGAATGTACATTCAGATGGTGGTTTTGACACAAAGGGCTTCTTCCTCCTTCCTCTGCCACTCCACACTATTCAGGTGATGTTAATCAAGGAAGCTCTGCAGAAGGAGTTTGCTTTGGAAGCAAACCCAATTTTTCCACAGGAATGCTTTTTCCCTCTAAGTCTAGCCTTGTGCTAGGGAGGGAGATAAAGACTGTCAGTCAGCTAGAAAGGCGGTTTAGCTTGCACAGATCCTTTCACTAAGGAAAGCGGACACAGCAAGGGAAGCAGAGCCACTGGGCCTATGTCACAGCTCTGCCGAATTCTGTACCACAGCTATCTTGCTGAGAGCTTTGCAGAGCAGTTCCAAAGTGCTACCTATGGACTGATGGACAGTCAGTCAGTCAGTTCGCTCATGGACTGATCAAACAAGAGATATTTGACATTCAAGAAAGCTCTTTGTTGGTTCCTCCTCATTTTTGGGGAGAAGCCACTTATCTCAAGCACCACATCCCACCACAGGTGCCCAACCAGTTATCTCAAGTAACAGATGCCCACTGAAGTCACAGAAGACATGGCTACCAACTAAAATGAGCATTTAGGATCCAGCTCATTTCCAGGTCATGAGTTTTACCCTGCGGTCAAACAAGAGTCACTAATCTAATCCATTTCCATTACTTTTTAAATTTATAAAGGCTTAAAAAAACCCCGACCAAACAAACACAAACACCACCAAAAATCAGACTGAAATGTATCCAACAATAATGGTTACAGGATGAGGATCACCAAGAATAAAAATATCAAACACCAGAATGTAAACCAAGGTATATATATGGATTTATTTTTTTTTTTTACTTAGAGGATAATACCAATACTAAAAAATTGATGGCAAATAAACCCCAAACAAAAAGCAAAAGGTTCCAACCTCTGCTGTTTTTAAGCCAATATTCCTTTGTCCAGATCAAATCAAACAGCCAACACCAGCTACAGCTCTAACTGAAAATGCATTTTCACATCAAGACAAGAGGACTAGCTTTCCATGAGTTTAATTATAATTCAAAACAGACAGATGCTCACTCATTCTAGTTACATGCATGTCATGAATCTATACTTAATAAAAATTGTTAAGAAAGGACCAATACACTGGACCTACTGAGATAAGAACTGTAATCTTACATTTTAAAGGGTACTGCTAGCAAAGCTACTCTAATCTTATTTAGTCTTTATTCCTTCAGCTTTCTCCACACCTCAATTTCTACTCTAAAATGTTTAACTGAAAAAAAAAAAACACCAACCAAACAAACAAAAGAAAACTACTAACGTACTTTGATAAGATCCTGATTTATATTTTCTAAGTAATTTTTTTCCATCTACTAATTAAATAGTCCGTATTGATCAACAAGATGATTCTTCCTAAGTCTGTGCAGGAAAGATAATAGCATATAATTATGCCAGGACTACAGATTTGCAACCGCAGTATCGGACTCGCTTTAAAAATACAGCCAAACCAGCTATGGCCTTGAAACGTATTTGCAAGGACATCCTGGTGGTTTTGGGCTTCAACTGCCACACTGCACCGAGTCCCTTCGGTATCTCAATGCGACTGCCCGGACAGGCGCTGACCACACCTGGGCACCTCGGGGCCGTGGCACTGCGATGGTCACCGGCCATGGCGACCTGCGCGCTCGGCTCCGCGGAGCTGCTGCGCTGCGCCCCTCCCAGCCGCCTGTGCCCAGCTGAGCCCTTCTCAGCTCCGGATCTTCCACTTAATCCTGCTCCTAATTAATGGGGAAACCCAAGTCCAACAATTACCACGCAAGCTGCGGCATGCGAGCGAGTTATAATAAGCAGACCGGTTCGGGCTTGTTCAGCCCCTGCAAACAATTATTTTAATTTCTTTTATTTTTTCCTCTGAGCCGCTGAGGCCGGAGCGCGGCGGGGAGCGCGGCCTGTGCCGGGCACGGAGCGGCGTTACCTGTTGTTCCCCACCGGCGCCGGGGCGGGGGCTCCCCCGCCGGCTCCCCCTGCCCGGCCCCGCCGCCCCCGGCCAGGGCGGGGGCAGCCCCGCACCGCCGCACCCGGGCCGAGGCGCCGCGTCCCCCGCCAGACACAGCCGCAGCGACAGCGCCAGGGCCACCCCCCCGCCCGCCGCCCCCCTGCCCGGCACGGCGGCGGGGCGCCGGCGGCCGCCTTACCTCGGGGACTGCTGTCCGGCAGATAGGGCGGCGCGGTCGGGGTGACATTGCCCGAGCCGGGCGCGGAGAGCAGCGGCGAGCGCTCGTCCACCCCCTCGGCGGCCATGGCTGCGGCGCGGAGGGCCCTGCCCGCTGCCGGGCGCGGGGCGGGGAGGCGGCCGGGCCGGCGGCGCCGGGGAAGGGGAAGGAGCGCAGAGGAAGGGGCTGGGAATGAATGAGAGCGGGGCGGGGAGGAGGGACGGCGGGGCGGGGAGGAGGGACGGCCGGCCCCCGGCACGAGGGAATGAGCGGGGCAGGCCGGGGGCGGTGTCTGGCAGAGAAACGTAACAACCTTCTGCTGTAAATAAATTTTTCCCATAAAAGAGTGCATTTGTTGAGTTGTGTGTTTTTTTTCTGTGTTTGTTTGTTTTGTTAAGGGTCTTTTAAGGTCTGTGTTTGGATATTGACATCAGAACCAGGGAAGTGCCATAGTCGATTTAGCTGGAACCAGTCGCTTTCTCCAGGACTCTGGGGGTGCAGACGGACTGAGGCGACACTCTCCGAGGTGATAGCGGTGGGAACCTTCAAAGGCGCTCTAAACATGAGGAGATAAATCTACGCGTTATCAAATCTGCTGCTCAACAGGGAAGTCTGTCCCCTGGTGCCACTGAGCTCTCAGGACGGCAGGACTAAATTTCCTTCTGCCACTCGGGCACCATCTGGAAGTCTCTGGCAAAGCGGGAAAATAGCCTTCCCTGATTAATTTTTCAGACCATACTGAGATAAAACTGCTATTTGTCCCCCTCGTGTCGTGTCGTGCTGTCCGTCGGTCAGACTGCCAGGCTGCAGTAATAGCACAAGATAAGCACTTTGCACACAAGAGGACACGGCTGCCAGGCGGCAGCGGCACCCATGCGATGCGATTAACCAGAACCAAGCCGCTCCCTGCAACGACTTGCACGGAAGGCAGATGTTTTTGTAAGAGCTGGGTACAGGTGAGATCATGGCCTGAGAGTTCACAAGCTGGTCATATTCCTTCTCTAATAATACAGTTCATAAAGTAAAACAGGATTGATTTCTTGCATCGTGTAGAAAATTTCCTGCCGGAGCTTTTTTTCCATATTCGAATCTAGAAAATCAAACTGTTCTATGAAAACAGATTAATGTATTTGAGAGTCTATGAGAAATAATCGAAATATTAAATAAGGGCTGACGTGGTTTATGTTTTTAAGATCTCAGTGATTATTACTTTAATAACTGTATTATGGAATTAACTACTCATTCGGTGCAAAATCGTGTTTTTCAACATTATTATCCTGTAGAAATAAACTCTAAATATGAGCAAGCTCTGATATAAGGGATAGCATTGTACAAGGCAACTAGTTGTGTTATGACAGCCATCTTCATCACATATGAGATGCAGTAATGCCATGGCAAACCGCTTTTCTATCAGAAAATGTGGTAACTAACCTGCAAGATGCCTTTTTAGTCTAAATTATATTGAGCTTTCGGTGGTCAGTCAGCTTCAAAATAACTCTCAAGCTCAAATCAACACTTAACAGCTTTTTATTTTTGCGAGGATTTCTAAGGCTCAAGGTGTTTTGTGCCCCAAACTCCTTCTTGATAAGGTACCATAAAGCCAACCTTGGCAAGTCAAATGTAGGTCGTAAATATAACCAGTAAGGTTGTATCTTTAGCACATGATTTTGCTATCACATGCCCAGTTTTCAACAAAAACAGAGCTGTAGGCTTTCTTTTGGAGTCGTGTTGCAGGAACTGGCAGTTGCAACCAGATTTCTTTCCTATTTTTCTTGTATAGGAAAAGACAGAAAAGATTTCATACACTGTTAAAGCTGCCAACTAGGCTGCACAGTGTTCCATCAGTGCCCGGTCCATCCTGCAGCAATTACAGCAAATTGTGGGACCACCTTCTCCTCTGAACTACTCTTCTGACTTGTAAACCTCAAATTCCCTCCCAGGGACCTGCAGGGAAAGCTATGTCACAACTCAGTCTGACTGCTCAAGCCTGCACATACAAATGAGAATTGTTATTAAATATCCCAGCGTGCTGACCTTATTCTTGGAAATATGAGTGTCATCTAAATAAGATCCCATTTGGGATTTTAAAAAAATAAATAAATAAGCATTTCATTTCTATAGCTCCTTGACTTGACTTTTCAGAGTTCTTTAAACCTGAGTCACCTGAGCTGCTATAGTCTTAATAGCAGAAATTAGGTAATAGTTCAGTCATCTGCCTCTGCTGTTCAGTATTTCATGTCCATGTGTTTAAAGGTGGTCAGAGGTCTACAGAACTTTCCAACCCAAACATTGCAGCCTGATGTGTAGATCTGCTAGCATTGTCTGCTGTATCCACAGGAAGCTAGGTGGTACCTAAATGTCTACCAGGAAACGAGGGGATGCTCTTGGCTGGTAGCAAGCCTTCCTTGGATGCTAGTCACGCTCTAAAGGAAAAATCCAAGCATCAGATAATGCCAGGCTGCAGACAGCTTAGGCAGTGAGAACTTGCTGCTTTCTTCCTGCTCTTCTTCCTCTGGACACAGTTGCCTTATAATACATGTTTAATTAAACTTTTGTGCAGTCTTCCTTCTATGAAAATCCTGCCTTCTCTGGTGAGTGGGATGCTCTGCTCTGAGCGGCCCTGCTTGTGCCTGAGCTACCCAGAAGACACATCATGACTTGAGTTCAGTGTCACAGCACAAGCACAGGTGCTTTTCTGCACTAGCTGCCCCTGAGCTCCTTCGGCTGGTGAGTCACAGCACAGCCTGTGCATGCCTCAGCCTTTGCTGTGGGACTTGGTTGTGCTGCCAAGGCATCTCGTGGGTTCCCAGCACTGAGGGCTGAATGATACAGACTACAAATCCAAGCACGTGCTTCCATGGGAAATGCCTCCTGCTGAAAACATGCTACTATGCAGCTTTGAAAATGACACAGGCAAATGAACCAATCATACCTCTGAGAACAGCCCTACAGAAGGTTTCTCAAGGTGTCTTCACCTGTGTCACAGAGCAGAGTCACACATGTACCCCTCTGTCCTGCCCCAGTCCTGATGTTTTGCTTAAAAAAAATAAGCATTCCTAGAGACCTTTTGAGAAGCTTGGTAATGCTCAAGTTTAATTTTTCTTCATTCTAAAATTATCATTCTCACCGACTTTTTTTTATTTTCCCTAAATAAAAGAATCCTAATTTTTTACATGAGACCAACCAGTGAAAATGTCGAAGCTCATTGTCAAGTGCAAAAGTATTTGTGTATCAATATTAAAACAACTACAGCTCTTTGATAATCTTTCCTCTTTAATAGGTAGTAAATGTAAAATAATATCTCAGGGAGTCTGTTTGTATTGTGCAGACTTTTTCAGGTACCATTGTAATTTTGTTTTACATTTAAGAACGAATAACCTCCAATAATATTTTTTTCTGTCTCTTATTTTTAGTTCCATAATAATGCTTAGAGTCTGCAAGCCTAAACCTACTGTGATAGGAGCTGTTCAAAGACACAGAGAAATACACTGATCACTTAAAAGACAAAGAAGATAAAAATAAAAATTCAGACATAATATGGGTTATGCAAATTCCCATAACTTCTCACTCCCAGTGTAAGAATTGGAGTATGGTCAAGGGACTGTTTGCTAAACCAAGTTTCTTCCTCATGGCAAGTATATGGAATAAAAAGAGCAAAAAAAGAGCTTATTATTACATTTTCCCAGATTCACTACATTGGGAAAGGCACAGTAAGCTAACAATATCTGGCTTATTTTTTAAAACTGTAATACAGAGAGGTGCAGAGGAGCAGCCTATACAGTATGCACAAAATTATTTTAAGATTATCATTTGCAAAGCTATCCTGTCCTGCAAGATCAAGTCTATGACAAAATAAAATTTCATACTACGGATAGTCTGAGAGATGTAATTACATTACTGTGTATAGCATGAAATGCACGATATAATAATCCTGTACCAGTTATAAAAATAAGTAACTATAGATTTGAATATGTGGTTTCAGGTAAGGTAATGCAACATAAACTAATATAATAACTATGATACTGCATCCAGAATAGTGTTTCAGAGCATATTTTGAAAGATAGGCAAGGCTTTTGAAAATACTTCTCAGTTCTGTCCTCTGTACCATGCCACAACCTACCGCAGGCTTCCAGCTCCAGATAGGATTGGCACTTGGCATTGATATGCACAGCCACGTGATAATCTCTGGAATAGTTAGTATGCTGAAATGTTTAACTTGATTTTGTTTTTGTTTTTTTTTAATGTATGCGTCTGTAATTTATTTGCATGCAAAAGTGTACAAGCACCATGAACATGGGAATGTGATACAATTCCATATATATTTTTACTTAGGAAAGGGCTTTTTTTCTCTGCAGAAGTTAGACAGTAGATCTGCAGAGCACAGGAATTAAATGTGAACCTCTTCTCTGCAGAAGAATTTTACCTTTAGTCCCATCAACACTGCTCATCCCATTACAGTTGTGTAATAAGTCACCCTCCCACTGGCAAAACGCAGACAAGGAACATGATGTTATTCACTGATGACTTAGGAGGCTGACAGCACCTAATGCTGCAGAAAGTGGTCGTTCTTCCAACCCACTCCTTCCCACCTGCAGGGCTATGGAGGCAGGAGAACAGAACCACCAGAGCTGCAGGAAGGGTCGTGCTCGCTGCACTGATAGCCTCTCCTGTCGACACCCTCTGTTCCAAAAAGCAATGGGTAGCATTTGGCCAGTGACTAGACAAGTCTATTTTTAGTAACTTTTTTATGCCATATATTCTATTCCTGTCACTACAGACTACTCATGCAAATGTATGTAGGGCTGCTGCTGTTACAAAGGTGCAATTTCCTGGACTGCATTAATTTTACTACAGTAGATTATGACAGACAGAAATTATAATGGTAAAGAAGTCTTCATTTACACAAAGGGAGGCATCTTCTATTATTTTTAACTGGAATTGCAGTTCTTGTAAAGCTTATTCATGTTATTATCTTTTCCTGATTGCACATCTGTCATTTCTTTTACAGTATTGGTGCTATTTCCAGACAACCTTATTTTTAGAATAATGGAAGAATTTTCAGTCTCAATTAAGAAGCAGTTCACACTGGAAAATATAATCCTTATTGGCAGGAAAATTGTTTATGGGTTTTAAATTCCTCTACATTCAAGCTCCATCTCTATGTGTTACCATAACCGTTAAACAATTTTTTAGTCATCTCGAAGATACCAGCTGCTTTCAAAAAATTTTATTTAATGTATTAATCTCCTCTTAATCACATTACATATACTCGAGATTCTTGCCTTTTTTATTTGTCAGCGGTTGCTACCCAATAAGTCAAATGGTATTTGAATAAACTTGTAATTCCTTTTTTACTTTATTTTCTATTATTGAATGGATTAATATTATAGAGATAATTAGGTAGTTTTAAATGTTAGACAATTCTAAATGTTGGCATCATATACAATTTTAATATGATCTCTGATTTTTAGTTCTGAGGGGCCATTTGAGGGGAATGAGGAAAATATTGTCCAGCACTTTTAATTTGAGTGCTTTTTTTCAGTTTCCAGTGGAGTTACTTTTTAGCCAGAAACATCTCTGCAGTCTTTGGTCATGAAACCAAGCAACATCAGGCTCAGTCCATATCTGGATAAGATATATTGAAGCAGGTACAGATCTGAAGTAATCTCCACTAGACAGCACCGTTTGCTTTGAGGAAGAATAGAGCTGCTGTACCCTCCTGGCACCTGGTGGTCACTAAGTATAAAGAAAGAAGCTCCAAATTCAAGGTTACAGCGGCTTTTGATCATGAGCTATCCCATGACACATATCACAAGAATAGCAGTATCTTGGTCAAACTCCAGTTTGGATAATTAAGTGTCTGACTTGAATTCCTTTTGCCATTTCAGTCTCAATGAGCAGCCTTCTTCAATTTCAACTGGAACTTATTTCATGCAACATGTTTATTAAAGTGTAGCTCCGTTTCAGGAATGGATGAAGTGATAAACATACAGTTCATGATTTTTCCAGGACAATAAGAAAGAGTAGGGCCAGTCACTCCAGTTATTTTATGTGAGCACCAATATCTATTTCAGATATTTCTTGATGATAATGCTTAGTAGAGTTATGACAATACTGTAAATGGTGTAAATACAAAATCTGTTCCTCACAGATATGGATGGTGTGGATTGAAGTGGCACAGTGCTCCTTTTTAAATGTAGCTGCATTTGTTAATATAGTACATAGAGTGTTTGGAAGAGGGACACAAAAATGGTGAGGGGCCAAGAGGGGGAGCTGTATGAGGAGCAGCTGAGGTCACTTGGTCTGTTCAGCCTGGAGAAGAGGAGACTGAGGGGAGATCTCATTGCAGTCTGAGAGGAGGGGCAGGCACTGATCTCCTCTCTCTGGTGACCAGTGACAGGACCCAAGGGAACAGCATTAACGTGTGTCATGGAAGGTTTGGGTTACATATTAGGAAAAAGTTCTTCACCCAGAGGGTGGTTGGGCACTGGAACAGGCTCCCCATGGAAGCGGTCAAAGCACCAAGCCTGACGGAGTTCAAGGAGCATTTAGATAATGCTCTCAGGCATATGGTGTGACTCTTGGTGCTGTCCTGTGCAGGTCCAGGAGCTGGACTTCAATGATTCTTCTAACTCAGCATATTCTGTGATGCTATGATGTTATTATATGTGATATTCAGCCATACTGAACTGATGATCTTTGAATCACCATCACTTTGGAAGTAAACATTTGAGATCAGACCGGGGCAGTGAAAATCCTGGTGATGGCCTGTCTCCAAGGTAAGCTTTTGGGAGCTGCCAAGCAAGATGTTGCTGCAGAAAGAATGTGCAGATGTCAGAAATCTGACTGAAATTCTTAAAGAGTATTGGGTGCCTTGAGCTCATCTCCACTATGGCCTGGGGTTCTGCAAGGCTTCTGCGAGTTAGAAAAGCTCCACATAACCAGATGGGAAAGAAAAGAGTTTGAGGCAGAATGAGTTTACTCTAGATACCAAGAAATTAAACGGTTTGTATGTTTGCATCTAAATATTGGCTGTACCTGCAGAATCTCTTCAATGGATGCTTTTCATAAAGAAATAATTTAGTTTTACAGATATGGAGTCTTATTGTGTGCCTCTCAGCATGGAATGCAGGGTGGCAACAGCCAGTCTATTCACAGCCACCAATAAAGAAGAATTTGTAATTAACCACAAAACATTGCAGCAATGAAAAACCAGACAAATTAGAGGCCTGGAGGGTCTTCAGCTACTGGAAAGCTGAATTTTTTGCTATAAGAATAGAAATAACAGAACTATTTTTTTTTGCCTGTATTTTGTCTTTATCTAGATCTTATCAGTACATAGATTTTAAGGGGACAAGCAGAAACAAATATTATTCTCCTGTTGATGGAAAAGATGTGGGAATCATACCAATAGTTATTGTGAGTGTCATCAGAAGAATATTACAGCTTTTTGATACAAAACCCAATATCTTTCTGGGAAAGGTTAAAACAGAGCCGCAATTTGCTTATCCTTATCAACTGATCAATCTTAAGACTGTCAGGAAAAGATGCATGTCCTATTGAGAGAGAGAAAGAATGCAAAATTCTTTTAAGGTAGCAACTGAAAAAAACTCCAAACCTTTACCAGCACTAAAACAAGTTTCAAGACACATGGAGTTGAAAAAGGTGCAATGAAATGAGTGTATTTCATGCCATTGCAATATCTTTATAAGTAGGCCCCCCAAGGAAGAGCAAATAAATATGGAGTCTGCACATTGTTAGCACATAATGCTTGAAATGGGATTCCTGTGATCTTTTTAGCTGGGGAAAAGAAATGAGACTTAGTTTCTGTGCTGCAAATTCTATTTTGATGTGCATCAGCTTTGTAAACCAATGACTTTTTTTTTTTTTTTTTTGATCTTACTACCAGGTTACTATCATACCAAGCTATGATATTTTTCTCTCTCTTTATAGAGCTGAAAGATCTTGTATCGTGCTCCTATTTAATGTGCATACAGCAGTTTGGAGAGATTCCACTTCCCTTATTTCCTGCAGGCAGCTGTTAAAATTCCAGCTCTGCCTTCCTTCCACAACCCCTCCCAGGTGACCTGCTGTGCCATTTGAGGTCCCTAGTATGCTATCTATTATAGATCACAAAGAGACCAAATAGCTTCTGTAAGAAATGTATCATGTCTGTGTTCTTTGATATGTCATTGTCCTTTAACAGTGATCTAAATCTCTGGGCACATTACTGTAACAGATGACAGAACAAGAATTAACACAATTCTGCAATATATTTTTGGGGAATATATATTGGAAATTGAAGAGTTGCAAGTACGAAAGCACTGAGGATTTCCAAGGAAATGGAAAATTCAGTTCTGCCACAGATTCAAGCTCTAAAAGCAGCTTTTTTTCCTCCTAAAAAAAAGAGTAAAATCAAAACCAAACAGCAACCAAAAAAATTGACTCAGAAGGAATAATTCCATTTGTTTCTGTAAGTATTACCTGTTTTTAAGTATGGAAATTTGGTTTTGTAAACTACTTAATAAGATGAATGGAAATACACATCAGCTTTGAGGTTTTGTTGCTTTGTATTTGAAGAAACTGTTGGATTTTCTCTTTTCGTCTAAATGATACACTGCAAAAGTATAGAAAGGCCTGGCTGGTTGCTTATTAATAGCTTCTATCAACCTGGAGATAAAAAATCATGAAGCAGTTTGAGAGAAGGATAGAATGATGGCTGATGTTAAGTACCAACATTGGTTTGAAGCATTAAAAGTGGTGCTTTTGTACCTACAACCCTGTAGTTATAATGTACAGCTTATTCTTTATTCATTTACCAAGGGCTGTGTCCTTTACAATGTTCTGCACCTTTTCAAATAATCCAATTTTTTAATTTCAAGTCAGTTGTTGTCTTACTTACCATCTCATCCCTCTCCACAATTCAGTTGTAAATCACTCCATGTGAGGAAAGTCTGTTGTCAAACTCAATTCTTTAATTTGCTCTTTGTTTGTAAATGCTGGAGTTGGTGTGATAGTTTTCTTTGGAGTGCAGCAATGTCTCTGCATGTCAATCCGAATAAATATTTGTGGGACCCATTCACTTTGGGATTACACTGCAGAATTTTGGAGTTTGTCCATCTGGTTTTTTAATCACTTTTAACCATTTCATTGGCCCAGTACTCATATTTACAACTCCAAGTCCTTACCCTGGTTTATCTCTTGCTTTGTCCTCCTCTCTGGTTTCTCACTCAGTTTACCCCAGTTTTCTCTTTCAGCCTTGCTTCTTGCCAGATGTATCTCCTAACTCCACCTATCTATGATAGGGATCAATGATTGTTTGTCTCCTTCTCTGACTACTTCTTATCCCATTGTTCACCCCCAATTTTTGAATTCATAAGATCATAGAATAGTTTGGGTTGGAAAGGATCTTAAAAGTCATATAGTCCAACCCCTTGCAATGAGTAGGGACATGGTTTGCTAGATCAGATTGCTCAGAGCCTTGTCCAACCTGACCTTGAATGTTTCCAGGCACGGGCCATCTACCACTTCTCAGAGCAACTCCTTTCAGTGTTTTACCACCTTCAAATTCCTCTCCCCTTGTCAAACATGCTTTGTCAAACAATTTCAAACAATTATCTCTACAATTTTCTCTATTGGGTCCAGACATTCCTTCCTCTTGTCCAAGCCATGGTATCTCTCTCCAACAATCACCTCTATAGTTCCTTTCAGAGCTCTCAGTCAGTTTTCCCTTCCCTGTGCCAGGGTCACCAGACTACTTTTTTGAATCTTCTGCTTGTCTTTTCCTTGTCCTTAGGGCACTCAGGGAGACTCCTTTCTTCCCCCCTCAGGGTACCCAGCAGATGAGAGCACTAGAGGTGGGCTCCAGTACCCAGCCCTAAGAACAGTACTGGCAGTCCAGGGTTGGGATTAGAGGATAGGCTTAGATTGGTACTTCATCCCTGGCCAGCAGGTTGTCTGACACAGCCAAGTATTTTTGGTTAAGCTGTGACAGTGACTATGTATGCTAGAAATGTTGGAGAGAGGTATGTGTGCTGAAAAATTATACAAAGGTATAGCTGTATTTTATTGATATAAGAAGTTATAGTGCACAAATCACAGTGCAAATACTTAGTCATATATTTGTCTTGAAGTCTATGTACAAGTAAAATGCAATTTTAACTGGAATGCTTACTATTGAATACTCATTTTGGCAGTTTCAGGAGTACCTAGGATTCCTCTTGTCTTTTCTTTCATTATCATGAGATATTGAAGATATTTTTGCCAGGGAAGATTACCTGGCAAAAAAAAAAAAAAGAAAGAAAAAAAAAATGTCTGCTTATCATGTGACACTCTCTTTCCTTGTTTTACAGCAAGGAAAAAAGATGAGCTATAGTTGGCAGCTCCACAGTGTAGAAAGTAAATAAAGAGCATAGTGAAAATAAAAGAGCCTAGTGAAAATCATAGCAGCTTCACCTGAAAATGACAGGGGTTTAGCAGAGCCTGGATTATTGGCCAAGCTTCTTTCCAGGACTACACCAGCAAAATGTGTTGGCATCCGGTGCTAGCCCTGTGAAACCTGACTGATAGTGTCTGCTGAATGCATCAAGGAACTGTACTTGCATACTGGAAATCCCAAATGTCCAATTTTAAATATTTTTCCCTCCTGAAAAGCAGTGTGAAGAGCTGCAGCTGGGCTTTTACCTTTTGCTTATTGTTTCTGAGCATCTAGAATGCATTCAAGTCACCTCTTGTCAAACAAAAATCACATCTCAGTTATATAGCCAAGAAAACTGCTTAAAAATCCAGACTCGTGGGTTTTTATTAAATCTCACCATTCTAGCTTCTAAAATTTAAGAAACACTGCAAAGCTCACAATATATCTGCTGAGGTTGGTGAAAATGTGCTAGCATTAACAGACACATTTCTCAAAAGCAATCTTCACAGAAATCAAGGACATCTCCAGGTAACAGCCACAGTTCCTCTGTATCTCAGCATTAGTAAGACAGCTGTGAGTGACCCTGAATCTATTTACATTAACAGAAACCTAAGATTTTTTTACAACTTCTGATTTTACAAATAGGAAAGATTAATACATTGGTCTTTGTAAGCCCAAAAATATCAAATCCAGAAATAAGCCCCTCTATTTTGTTTAACCAATAAATGGCTCATTACAGATTTTTAAGTGATTTTATATACATTAGGTCCTGACTCTTGTCAGATTTGTGTTGAAAATTTGCTAGAAAAGTTTCACAGATGAGGGATCTCAGCTGCAGATATCCTGCTGCAAAAATCTGACAGCACCATTTCCAGCAAACATAAACAAACAATAAGAAAATCTCAGCTATTTCGTTTACTGATAAGTGAACTTTCAGAAAGTCTGTAGTACATATACCATGCTGGGAAATTTTAGAAGCCTAACAGCACTTGCCATATTGAGCTTTATGTTCTGTGGAGGCTTCATTGCAAGCTCATGTATGCTTCATTCATGTAGACAAATAGCAAACCTTACTGCCAGCCAATTTTAGGGCATAAAGAAAATGAGAGTTTAACAACTTTTGCTTCAGTATCTGGGGTCAGATGACCCAGATTTACTAATTATATAGCATGTAAATCAGAAAACTCTACAAAACCTTAGTGAAACAACAGAGCCATTTCAACAGTTTCATGTACAGCTGTAACCAGCCTATAATTCACTTTAATGCTCTGCAGGAAACAACTTGTAGATAATAGAGGGGAATGAGATACACACTGATGTCAAAGCAGTAAGACAGCTTCTCTGCTTGACCAATGTTTTATGTCATTTAGCTGAGTAAGATTTGGGTAGTTTTTACTGTTGTCATGACAACTGTCTGCCAAACAGCTTACTGGCTTTGCAATTGAAGAAATAAAATCAAGATTTTTGGAGAATAACAGAAGTGGCAGGGGTCCCACCCCGCTGTTTGTTATGGATGAACAAACAGCCTTCCTGAAGTTCAGCTGTTACTAAATGCTGTGACACCACTGGGAGAATGATATTAGAAAGGATGTCAAAGTGCAGTACTTTAAATAGCCATGCATGCTTTCCTCCCCAGAAAACAAATATGAAAAAAGTGAACACAGCAGCTGGGGAATTCACTGTCCAATCAGCTGATATCACAGGTATGAAGTTATTGACTTCAGTGACTAACTTGACAAAATTCAGTCACATTGCAAAAGTACCCCTTAATTCTGAAAGTTCCAAGTTTGTCAGTCACAGACAGACTGTGCTTAGTACAGAGCATGTTACAGCTATCACTGATTTCAGTGGGAGGCTCAAATTCATACAGAATGGATTAATGAAGTCATAAATTTTAATACCAGAAAGGGCCATTATGGTCATCCACTCAGACTGCTTTGAATTCTGGAAGTCAGTAAATGCTGCTTGCATGAAGTCTGTAACTTAGATCTGAGCTAACACATATGCATAGGAAGTATTACAGTCTTGATTTAAAGACCTGTGTGACAGCAAACCTATCAGATCCTACTGCTTCACAGTTGGTTACCTCAGATTTCAGTTATCCTTGTTTTCTCCCCTTTCAACTTCTAACCATTATGATTCATTATGACCTTATCTGTTAAACCACACTTTCTACTCAGGAACTAGGTATGCTGAGCTTAAATGCAGGAAGGCTCAAGCTAGTTGATGTAAGACTATCAGAGAAGAAAACCAGAATTTGTGGAGGGGAAAATGCTGATGAGCTGATGAGCTGGCAGATCAAGAGGCCCCTGAGGAACCAGGTATCCTAGCAGGCAGGAACAGGGAGGGCCCCTGGAGCACGAGCAGGCACAGGCAGGGAGAGAAGGTGGCACACATGCTGCCCTGGCAGTCTCACAGAGATGTCTTGACTGCAGGTCCCCATGATGGCAGTTTCCCCAAATCGATTTTTTTTTTCCTTTTATATAAGAGGATTTTTGATCAGTCAGCAACCTTTGCTCTCCACTCTCTAGGCCATACACTTGGCAATACCAGAGTGTCATTTTCTCAGGTCTCAGCAAATGCCTCCTCCTGTTGCTTGGCTGATCCTCTCTAGCTCAGCTGCTGCTTCCATTTGATAGGCTCAAAGCAGTCGTCTCCATAACTTGTCATGTGTTTTTTTTCAAGCAGTAATTTGATAACAGTTAATTTATAGTGCTGGGTCATCTGTTTTCAGTACTTTCAAGGCCCTTGCTGTTATCCCACATGAAACTCCAGTTCATAACAGCTGTCTTGGCACAAAACCCCAGTTCCCAGGACAGGCTCTGACCACAGGCTGATAACAAGCACCACAGGCCAGAACTGGGGCATTGAGCCTGTGGCCTGCTGCTAAGGATGGAAGTGCTCTTCTTAATAGCTTTAATTTATTCCAGGAGGTTTCATGGCAGCAGAGGAAACTCATCATTAGCTGGCTGTGCAGCGTGACCTGCTCAGCATTTATGGTACTGCTGTTCCCAAACATGTACTCCCTCGTGCTCAGTGTGCACTAAAATCTCCACTCCTGTGTAAATTTGAGTTCAGTTATATTAAGTGTTGTTCAAATGATGCTAGCTTTAATCAGCTCAGCACTGTCCATCTGGTGACTTGAGGTATTTATTTGGTTGATGGTATTTATTCTATATTCTTTTGGGTTACTCCTAAAGATATGGCAGAAGCCTGGACTAAAAACAGTGGTCACTGCAGAGACCTCACTGGATCCCTGTAGTGACTACTCTTTGACTGGGGATAGTTCTGCTGGAGGGAAGGAACCTTTGCTACCCTTCTTTTCTGAAAGATTTAAGGCTGCAGTCTCATAAAACACAGGAGAGCTCAACGTGCTTGAACGACAGAGTGTGTCATATGTCTCAACATCTAATCATAGTGTCCTGTCTGGTAAAAAGAGGATTTTTTTTACTTTGCTGGGATTTCTAACATTCTGAAAAAAAACCCAAAAAAAACCAGAAATGTAGAAGGTTATATGTTAAGGAAACTCTCCCATCTGACCATTCCAATGGTAATCTGGGAGTCCCACTTGCACCACTCCAGATTTTAATGCTGGGACAGAAGCCCGTTTGCAGCAAGTAGATCCAGTGACCTGAGAGGTTTGACTCCCTGCACACCCCACACTCAGATCTAAGTTTCCCTCATAAGCTTGACCCCAGGTTTTCCATAGCAGAGTCCCAGATGTCCTGTTCCTTTTAAGTAATTTAATTGTGGTGCAGCAACTTACAGAGCTGGGTATCTCTGGGGAAGGACCCCCAACGAAAAGATCACTGGGGTTTTATACCCTCACAGTCTGTGCACCCGTGCTTTAAACACTTCTTGATCCAATGGTGGGTTTTGGTCTGGGGTCTTCTCGTTGTTCACTGGGCCTTGCAGAGTGTCTGGGTGACGGACCATCCCTGCCTGGCTGCTCTTGCAGGTCCACATGCCCTTTGTCAGGCAAAGGGTCATTGCTCCTTCATGGCTCCTTGATTGTGGTTCCAGCCATCCAGGGCACAGTGAGCATGTCACACACCAAGCCATCTGAACTGGGTGTATTGCTCAACACTCCTCCTGCTAATACACTGAAAGGAAAAAGAAAAAAACTTCTGAGACATTTAACCACTGCCTTCACATACAGCATTATTACAGGTAACAAATGTAACAAAATTAAGGCTACCAAGATTACCATAGTGCAAAATACAAATTCATAGATTCCTGTGCCCAAATACTCAAATGATTACAAATACAAAATCACCAAGGATTCTCAGAAGTCTTTTACTTATCAACTGACTGATCGCCCACTCTTCATTTGATGTGAGAATTGGTGTATCCAGTTTTCCTTACCTAAAACTTAAACAGCAAAATAAGGACATAGTAGGAAAGTATATGGCCTTCTCATTTTGGTGCTAACTTGGATTTTCTAGAAAATACCTTAATTAAAACCTCATCTCCAAGCTATATATTATAGACCTGTATTTCAGATGACATGTGCTGATACCATTGAGCACACTTTTTTCTGCTCCTACATGCTCTTTTTGCATCTACAAAGTATACTGTGTCAACAGCACAGTTTGAAGGCAAACAAAGGTTGACTTCATCTATTGGGATGCTGAAAAAGCCTGCTGTTAAATTATTTACAATAAAATAGCCATCTTTAAGTGGTATTTGCAAAAGTATAGTCAAGGGGCCTGGCACCACTGGGTGAGGGGTCACTGCATGTTGGTTAATCACCCACAAATCCTGCACAAGTACTCAGGGTCTTCATCTAACCTGGTTTACAGGCAATATAGGAGTATTATATGCAGACACACATGCTTTAAAATTCCTTTGTCTAAGTATTGGTCTATCTGGTTTTGGATACTTTTCCCAGCTTCCAGAGGAATAGGATATTGTCTCACAGAGGGTGGCATGTCTGCCTTGGTTTTAATGCACATGGGCTGTGCTGAAACCAACAGCTCCCCACCTGTACTGGTCTTACCCCAGAACTCTGATAATACAGCTTTCAATATTTCTAGTATCTTCTGTTCATTTTTGAAGGTCTCAGTAATCACACTCGGTGCCATTGTTAAATCTGTTCCTTCTGGTGACACAAGCAATTCTGCATCTAAGGCCTGCAGAAGGTGTCTCCCTAACAAGCACACTGAGGAACCTTCTACTTATACAAATCTTCCCTGCATACTCTTATTTCCTATCATTGCTAATACAGGTTTATTTAAACTTTTCCTCCATGTATGAATACTTTTGTCTGTTATTGAACCTCCTGGGGCAAAGTTCAAGAGGGATAATATGGCTCCTGTATCTATCAGAAATTCAACAATGACACCCATCCCCACAAACTGTATTTACCTGTTGATCTGGGTGTTCTCTACAAATTGTACATTCCTAATTATATGGCTCCCTCAAATTCAGTAGAATTGCTGGCCTCTAGTCATCATGACAATCTATCCTTGCACAATTACTCCCCCACTTGGCTGGAAAGGCCATTCTCTTTTGCCTATGTCTTAAATTTCCACAATAGTAACACTCCATTTCCACATTCCTTCTCTGTCTCTTTCTGCTTTCTGGTTTAGGTCCACTAATTGTATTTGGTCTTCCTCTCTTTCACTTTCTTCCCTGGAGATTTCCTGTCAAGGCAACAGCCATCAGATTTTCCACTTTCTCCAATTTCCCTTTTCTCCTCTACTTGCTCTGCCCTCTGTTTTTTGTTTTTTGTTTTTTTTTTTTCACCCATCACACATGAATACTGCAACACATGAATTTTCTGTAGTTTTACTCCCTGCCACCCAGGCAAATGCTCCTTAAAATACTTTCAGCTGCTAAATACTGTTAAATATCTTAAAATACTTTCTGGTGCTGCCTGACTTACAAAGACACTAACTGCAAGTGTACCATTAAAGTTTTGTGAAGCCATTCCCCCATATTTTAGCAAAACCTGTTGGAGGCAGCCCCAAAAAATCTCTAGGATTGTTGTCCATTCTGTCTACATTCCATTATTTTAGTTCCAGTTAACCTTTAATTCCCCATCATAATATTGCTTCAACCAGGTTTTGAACTCTTGTCTGACATGCAGGCCTGTCCTCAGTGGTATCATCATTCCAGTTCGGGTCATTCACTGGCCAGGGGTTCCTGTTTCCTTCTGCTCACTGTGCCATTTCTGCTTTGCTATTAATTATTTTTTCCTCTTTCACCTGGCCAGAACAGTTCTTTCAAAAGCATATGCATGTCCCCCCAGCTTGGGTCATGTCCAGCACATACATTACAGCTGGGCACATTTCTTGCTATCTTCCCTCAGCTTTGCCATCTCATTTCCCTGTAATTCCAAATCACTCGGACTCCACGACTTTGGTAAACACTTGGAGTACCCCATAGGAGGAAAGTTAAGGAGTATTTATTTAAAGGACAGGGCGGTGCCGAGGCAGAAAGAGCGCCGGGATTCCTGCTTTGGCGATTAATCCCCGCGATCCGGCAGGGCGGTGCCGAGGCAGGCAGAACGCCAGGGTTCCTGCTTGGAGGCTCAGCCCCTGCCACCGCCAGTGTCACCGTCGGTTCGGCTTCCCTCTGCTGACTTCCCATCCGTGCACAGCTGTTCCAAACATTACAATAATCCATGTGCCCTGGGAATCCGTTTTCCAGACATTGCCGCAGGAAAGTTAATTTGTGTAGATCAAAAAGTGCCTTGTGACGGCCATCGTTCTGCCGAGCTACCACTACAGGTTACAGCCGGCCAGTGCTCCTGGCAGTATCACCGCCTGCTCTTCGAACAACAGCAGAGCCCCAGGCGCGCTGTTAACCTTTAAGGGATTAATCGTGTGCAGCTAGGTGCCTCTGGGGAAGGGCCCTCCCAAAACAAGATCACCGGAGTTTTATTCCCTCACGGTCTGTGCACCCGCACTTCACACAGCTCTTGGTCCAGTGGTCAATTTTGGTCTGGGGTCTCCTCGCTGTTCATCAGGTCCTGCAGAGTGACCGGCCACCCCCTGGCTGGTGTTGCCGGTCCCCAGAGGGCCCTTGCCCATTCACAGCTCGTTGCCTGGCTCCCCAGCCACTTTCCCCAGCCAGGGCACGCCGAGATATCTGCAAGGGGTGTTTTTCAAACAGTCTGAACTGGTATTCTATTTTAAAATATACACTATATTCAAGAATATGTACACAATGTAATAAAATTCATATATAGGTACATGTGTGGACAAATATATGCCACAGACAAACTGATATAGAGCACATATATGTTAGTCAAACCAAATCCAACACGGGTTTGTCTGTATTCTGGATTAGCAGAATATTTACAAGGCCACCCTAGTACTTTCCAGTGCTATACTGTTCTCCTAGCTAAAAGCCAATTGTCCCCCTTCTCTTTTCCTAGCTGATCTTTTATTCTAACAAGATGTGAATAACAGATGGGAGTAAAATAATACTTTCAGGTATGGACATATGAATCTGAAAATCATTTACATTTCAACATAATTCTAAAAGAGATCTAAAAAAATAAGTACTTCTATACAGCAAGAGAGTTTGATGTATCATGTTATGATTCTGTTTTAGACTTGTGTCCTTTCTTTACACTTGACACTGTACTTCATAGAATGTCAGAATTGTCTAGGTTGGGAAATATGTGTATGATGTCCAACTGTTAACCCAGCACTGCCAAGTCCATACCAAATCATATCTCCAAGAAACATATTTACTGGTTTTTAAGTATCTCCAGGGAGGTATTCTTGTAGACATTCTGTTCATAAAAATGTAAAATTAGTAACAGCAATGACCTTATGAGTTAAGGACAAACATAGTTCCATTACCAGTTTTTCCTCAGTTTGAGTAATTTTAAGCGCCATTAAAATATTAACTTTTATAGGCTGTATTTTGCCCATATAAACTGAATGTTCCACAGTGTTTGTGCCTGCACCGAACAGAAAAGCATCTCACTACACAACAATTTGTAGTTCTCACTTTGAAATGCTGACTTGACCCCAAACACGAAGTCTGGCTTTTTACTGTAATAAAAATGTTTCACTTTCTGAGGAGTAATTTCATAATGGTGAGAAGACACAAGCATCACAACTTAGAAAACAGGGAGTCTTTCTAGTGTTTTTGAGCTTCATGAGAAAAACTGGCACACGCAGCACACTGTGTATTTTGCACAGAAGTGAACAGTTAAATCATTTTTTCCTTAATGAGATAAACTGCATAAAAACCCTAACGGATTCCTTTCTGTTTAACAGGTTCTGTTTAACAGGATCTACCTCTAGCTGAGTTAAACGTATGGCTTTTTCCTACTGCAGACCTGTCCACAGGAGTCCTTTACCGGGACATTACAGCAGGAGCGGGTACCCCGCAGACACCAGCAGACAGAAACGCTCACAGCCCCTGAACAAACCGAGCGCCTCCTTTCCGTCCCACGAGCCGAGCCCAGGGCCGCAGCAGCAGGAACGGGTGCCGGGCCGCTCTGGCCCCTGACGCTGCGGCTGAGGCGGTGCCGGGCGGGGCGGTGCCGGGCGAGGCGGTGCCGGCGGAAGCTCCCGCCTCCCGCCGGGGTCGGGGGTCAGCCGCGCCCGCCGCCTCCGGGCGCCCATGGAGGGCTCGGGGGACGAGGAGCCGGGGCCCGAGGGGCCGCTGCAGCAGCTGGTGAAGCGGCAGCGCAAGGAGAAGCGGGAGCTCCAAGGTGAGGGGCGCCGTGCTCGGCGTAGGGCGGGCGGGGAGAAGGCTGGGGAGCGGCGGCGGGGACACGCGGTGCCGGGGACACGCGGTGCCGGCTGGGCTCGGCGTCCCCTCTCCGCCTCCCCTCGTGGGAAGCGCCGCTCAGCAGCGCGAGTAGCTGGGAGGGGCGGGAGGGGCGGCGGCGGCTGCGGAGAAGGAGGGAGCAGCCCTGGCCGGGCCCTCGCCGGGGCATGAGGGCGGCGGTAGCGAACGGTGCGTGCGGCAGCGGTGTGGCAGCAGCGCTGTGCTGCCGGGAGCAGCGCTGGGCGTGCGGGCGGCCTGCGGAGCTCCCTTTGCCGTGGCCTGGGGAGCCGGGCCATGCGCCGCAGCTGTGACTTAATGCTGGGCCATTGGCGTGATGTTCGCGTCATGTTACTTTGGTTTTAAGTTGAAGAAGGTGTTTGAGGCATTTTAGGTTGAAAAGCCTGCATAGGGGCTCCTCCTGCCCAGCCTGTTACGTTTCTTCAATTCCAAGTGCAGTTGACCTGAACCGAATTTTTATGTCCTGTCCAGCCGTAATAAAGTATCTGTAGCAAAAGATCTGTGAGGTCTTACAGTGCTTCAATACAGTGCTTGCTACACTCTAAGTCATTTGACCCACCCTATTACAATATATGAATATAATTACGGAGGCCGCATAGATGGATTCTGTTCAGTTTCATAGTTATTATAATATTTTTGTTAAGCCTTTCTCATTGCTAGTCTCTTGATGCGGCTTTTTTCCTTGTCTGTTTTTTTTTTGGTTTGTAATGAAATAGGCCCATCTGCAACCTTTTATCAGAGGGTTAAAGAAGAAAGGAGTCAGGGTGCATACTGACACTAAATCTGTAGGAATTTACTGTTTTGAGATACCTGTTCCTCCCTCAGATTTGGTTGAAATTGAAGAGGGGTAGGAATCAAGCATTGTCATAGGTGGCTGGGGTACATGGCACATTGTCTGGGAGTGGCTGAGGAGCAGAGGGTTTTTACACCTAGAGAAGGTGATGCTGGTAGTTCTCCACTATCAAATGGTGGGAGTGGTATACGCAAGGCAGAGCCCCATTCTTCCCAGCTAGGAGAGGGAGGTGACTTACGCATGTTTGCTACTAGAAAAATACATTCCTGGTATGTGCATTGATAACTGTTTGCCAGAGAGCAAAACTCTTTTTAAGAATTAACACAAAGTGTATCTCAACCACTGAAAATCAAACACCTTCTCTGGTTGATGGTACTTATCTCCACACCTCCCCTCCCCCCTTCCCATCACCCATACTCTCTGCTGTGTATTTGTGTGTGCCTTTTATGTTCTGGATTCCCTTCTCCTCTATTATGTTAATTTTAATGAACAAAGCTGCTTTTCTGTCATACTCAGCATCTGTGGGGCTGAATGCTTAACATAAATCTTTCAGTATGAGCATTCTTCCTGCCTTTCTTTGAAAAGTTTCATTATCATTGCCATCATCTTCAGCTCAGTTGTGTCAGTCAAGGGTGAAGGACAGGAAAATGTACAGGTGATGAATAGCAAGCAGGATGTTAAATAATTGCTGCTGTAGCTCTAAAACAATCAATGCAGAAGTGACAGAGGTAGCAAGAGTGTTCATTTAAGAACACATGAGAGGACTGTGGGGGAGTCTGGTTGTAGTTTCCACTGTGTAATGGAGCCAGACTCATCAAAGTATAGAGAGTGGACTAGAGACATGGGCTGAAGGGTACAAAGAAAAATATTTATGGGAAGAATAAGGGAAATATTTTCATAGCAAGAATCATTAAATATTGGGAAAAAAATTTTGCAGAAAGGTTGCAGAATGCCTGTCCCTGGAGACTGCGCAGTGACCTGAATAAATTTCAGGTGCATCTGAATTAACATAATCTGATGTAGCTTTGAATTCAGCCCCACTTTGAGCAGGAAGTAGAACTAGGTAACCTCTGGACACCATTTCTAACCAAACTATTCTGTGATTTTAGAAATTAAGCATTGACTTACAGCCTAGAAATGCTTAGGGACTTTAATCAAGTTAAGATGTTTTTGTTTTCAAATACCCATTTTGCTTTTAGAAACTTTGTCTTATGGATGGGTAAGCTCAGTTTTTAATTTTAATCTGCTGCTTGTGTGATTAAAAAATTGCACATCTTTCCTGTCAGATTTCATAATTTGATGCCCCCATCATCTTTTTGAAGGTGACAGGCCAAAGTCTGCTGCATTAATGAAGTTCATCTGTATTTTTATTAGTAACCTGGCACAAGTTTTTCTCTTCTTCAGAAAAAGAAAGAAAAGGCTGTTTGCTTCTTTTAAGAAAAAATACAGCCATTTGGAAAATGTGAGGATTAGAACTGGCAGTCTCACAGCTGAACTATTATACTGATTTGTTGATGTTTGTAAATTAGTTTTTCTGTGTGACTTGCATTCAGTTTCTGCAATGACCATATAGTATATTAAGAAATCATGTTTTATTATGCTTCTCTAACAGCAAAAATTCAAGGCATGAAAAATGCTGTTCCTAAGAATGATAAGAAGAGACGAAAACAGCTGGCAGATGAAGTTGCTAAACTAGAGGCAGAACTTGAACAGAAGCACAAGGAGGAATTAAAGCAGCTCAAGGAAGCTTCACCTGAACAGAATAAGGTAGGTGCCCTAACTTCAGCTGAAGTTGTACAGGTACAATTTGTGTTTGGGCTTTTTTAACATCTAAAACCTTTTTTAATGATGAAGTAACACTTCTAAGTATATATCCTTTTCTTCACCATATTAGTAACTCTTCAACTTAGGAAAGCTTTAGCTGTTACAGTAAATGGGCAGTGCTAGGAGGGGCATATAACAGTGGAAGATTTTTGTTGTTGAGCACTGTTGAGAGAGTGGTTTGGTTGCTTAAAGAATCACTGTAAAAGATATTTCAAAGCAGATTTAATATAAATTTGCAAAAGCATGACAAAATTTGATGACAAGATTTACTGTTACTGATTCCATGGATAAGGTACTCAAGGCAAATCGTTTCACAAATGCCAAGCTGGAACGGAAATTAAATGTAGAGTAGGGGGAAAGGTGCACCACCACAAATAGTATTTGGTGTTGCCTTTAAGGCTACATGAGTAACTCAGTTATGTTGGAGGATTATTTTTTTAAATTAGTGTTATGTTGCCACTCTGGTTATCTTATGCAGACTACTCAAGTATTGATGACCTTCAGCACATGTTCGACTCATCCGGTGTGTTTTGTGTTGCAGTTTTGTCAGCAGTGTGACTGATCTTTTTGGATAGCTCATACAGTTACTGAGTTAGGTTTGTCATTTTTGTTGAGAAGTTTCAGCTCTATCTTTTTCAACTGCTGGTTATGCTTTGATATGGAGGATGGATCCTTCTGCTTTAATTTTCACAGAACTTGCTAATGGCTTTTGGATACCTCAGTGGCTGGCATGGTGAGCAAAGCTTTTCCTTTCAGCCAGTAAGCAGTGTTCACACTGCAGTATGTTTGAGAGCATACAGCTTAAATTTGAGATGTATATATCTCTGTTGGGGCTGCAGAAAAGTAACGAAATGCAAGACGGTAGCTTGGGATGTGAAATGCTTTGATAGCTTCTGTGCTATACATGGATCTTTGTGGTTAAACCTCATAAAAATACACTGGAAGAGAACTTAAAACTTTCAGATGACGCATATCTTAGTTATTGTTTGTACTAATAAGAACATTTAACTTTTTTTTTTTTTTTTAGACAGATTCCATAGCTGATGGAGTTGCAAATATAGAGCTTGAAGGAGTAGAGCAGCAGATTCAGCATCATCGAATATCGAAAGCACAGAAGAGGCGGGTATGACTTCACGTTAAACATTTTGCAAATAACTGATTGACATTGTGTTCAACTAAACTTAACTGTAATTGCCAAAGATAAACAATTTTGCAGGGGACATTACCTGGGTAATTCTGTATTGATGCAGTACCTGCTGGGTGCCTTGAAAATCTGTTAAACTGCTGCCTAGAGATCTGTAAGGATCTCATAAATAGTTGTACTTTTCTACTCTCAGCCATGAGCTGGGAATCAGAATAGGTCAGAAAATGGGAGCCATAAAAAAAAGAAATTATGTAAAGCAAATGATTTTTGAAAGATTTCCACTAAAAATATTATTAAAGAAGTAAAGTAATTGAATTAAAATACTATGTGGACATTATGCAACTAGTAGGACTTTATACATTTAATGAAAGAACATCAATACTGAAGAAATTCTTTTATATACTGAGTTGTTAAGAAATGCTACCTAGTGTCCTGTCTGTTAGTCTTAGATCTGGTTAAACATTGGGTTAACATGGATGGATTAACATTCTCCTTGTACCTGCATGAATATTGGGTCAGGGCCGGGGGAGCACTGCTTTATTGCATATTTCATCCCCTGTTACATGATCACTACAAACATTTTAAAAGGATGTTCATAATTCATGGCACCATGTCTAGGCAAACCAGGAACTCTGGTCCAGTTTTCCTATAATTTTATTGCCTAAACCAGTTTGGTCTTGATTTGTGGTGAATTTTAGGTGTGAAAATGGAAAGATCATTCTTTGTACTGCTTCCTTTTTTACTTGCTAACATCAGCATGAACTTAAAAAACATTCTATGAAAGTAATTTTTTTTTGTATTATTACGTCTCTGCTAATATACTCTACATGCATTCTTAACCATCCTTCAGGTTAGGAGCAGTCTTTTATGATGTAGAGTACCTGTCCTGAGGGAGTTTCAGTCTCATGGCATGAGCTCCATTATGCAGTCATATACTTAAGTGGTAGATCTCACACTTCTTACGAAAGCGTGGTATTTTCTGATGTTTAATTAGAATTCCCATACTTGAGTGTTGAAATAGTTGATCCTGAAGAAAGGACTATGATTAATAGCCTTTATATGAGTGTTGTAAAGTGTTATTTTGCATGTTGATATAATGAAGATTTCACTTGTCTTATAATTTTGGGTGTGGTGTTGGAGGCAGGATATATTGGTCACTTAGCATTTGCTAAAGTTTGGGTTTAGGAGGTCTCTAATTGGTAGTATTCAGACAAATATTTTATAGATAAGAATGTACTATTGAAATAGTAAGAATACAATAAGAAAACATTGGAAGTATTAGAAACAAGCACTAAGCCAAGAACCGTACAGGCATATTCTATATTTTAACATTTGATGTAATTTTTGTGTGTTTTTAATCTAAGGAGAAAAAAGCTGCTTTGGAAAAAGAACGAGAAGAAAGAATAGCTGAAGCTGAGATACAAAATTTAACAGGTGCTAGACATCTTGAAAGTCAGAAACTTGCCTCCCTATTGGCAGCAAGGCACTTAGAGATTAAACAAATCCCTTCAGATGGCCATTGCATGTACAGAGCTATTGAAGATCAGCTCAAGGATCACCAAAATTCCTGGACTGTTGCAACTCTGAGGAACCAAACAGCAAAGTATATGCAAAGTCACTTTGATGACTTCCTGCCTTTTCTTACAAACCCTAATACTGGAGATATGTATAGCAGAGGTAAGACCTGTAGCATATGAGATTTTAAAAACTATTATAACTGTTTTGATAAATCTCAGTCTCAGTTACAGCTGAATGCTTTTATGGTGTTGGTAATTTTGTTACTTTATTGTGTTCCATGGAACACAAAATTATGATCTGCTATGAAACTTGGTACACCTGGATCTCTAATTAATATATATTTTTTGAATTAATCTAGGAGATATTATTCCCCATAAAAAAACAAACAAACAACAAAACCCCCAAACAAACAAACAAAAAACCCAGAACTTGCTGGTTACTAGATGATATGAGCTCATTCTGGGATGTGATTTGTTACTATAAACAAATAATAGCTTGTCTACCAGGTTGGGGTGATTTTCTTGTCAAGTTTTATATTGGTGTTTTTAATGTTCACAGGAAAGCTGTTAAAAGTGGGTGTGAAATTCAAGCAAATATATTTTATAATAGCTCGAATAGATGCATTTTCTTATTCTGCCTTGTTTTTTCACTGCAGAGTATTTTGGACCCAATTTTTATAAAGAGACTAAAAAATAATAAGAGCTTTAGTGTGGAACAACGGTGTAGGCTGAGTAAAAACAGTGTTTATGTGCCTCTTATTTGAGCAATACATGATTTATTCATTATACCTGGAACACAAAAATGACTGCATAAATTTCCTTAACTTAATGCTACATTTGTTTAATAGGCATTGCTGTGGATTTCATGTGGTAACTGGGTGCTGTCTTTTCCATGTTGACAGAGATTATTGTCACAGGTTAAATGTGTCCCAGGAGAATACTGAATAAAATTCTGCACAGCAACAGGGAATTGTGCTTTTCTGTTACAAAGGAAATGAATGAAAAGTCACTTTGAACAGTCTTCAGAAAATCTAAAGACTCTTCTTTCCCAAAATCTGTTTCTAAGGTTCAAAGGCTTGAGGGTCTGTAATTTACAAATTTAAAACTTGGTTTCTGTAGAACACGATTTGAAAAGATTTTCTTTAGCTATTTACAAAGGAATTATTGAGAATAAATACTTCAAAGGTTAAAACCAAGACAGCTCATCTGGAAATTTAAAGAAACCCGAGCCAACTGTTTAGCTACCTGCAGTTGCAAGATTTTTAAAACATAACTGACACCTGGCTAATGTAAGAACTAGATACACTACTCACTGTCACATGCTTTTCTAAAGTTTCTAAACATCCTCTGAAACTTAACAAGAAGAAAACTGTATGCAATTTGGTATTTGTTGTTACTTGTTGTTCTCTGAATAAACAATTTAAAGTATTAGCTGTACTTCTTTTTGTGTTTTTTTTTCTTATCCCTCTCTTGAGTCTGAAATTTTCTTTTTAAAACAGAATGAGTTTGGGTTTTTTTGACAACTCTTTTTCTCTGCTTTTCTTCAGTGAACAGACGTATTTTCCTTTATAATGTGTTTGTGCTTTTCTGGCTCTAGTTCTTTATTGCACAATCAGTGTTTTTCCTCAGTTGCTTTTTCTCAAACAAGACAAGTACTAAAAGTTGTCTTTTCTTTCCCTGCAGAGGAATTTGAGAAATACTGTGATGATATAGCAAATACAGCTGCATGGGGTGGTCAGCTGGAAGTAAGTATTGTATTGATAATTTTTATTTGTGAAATTCTGAAGTGGATGAATACACCTTTAAAAAAGGGCTTCTTGAGAAAGAATACCTGAAGGCACAAGGGAACACAGTCATAAATAGCTTATTAAGAACTTTGTCTTTTGGTTATAGGTTGTTTGCCCAAAATGGTATCTTTTCTGATTGTGCACCACTGTTCTGATGTGTTTGACAACAAGCAAGTTAATAAATTCATTTGGTATAAATATCATTAGAAAGACTGACCTTATGAGTAGGGGAGTGTTGTTAGGTTGTTGTCATGTAAACAGAACTTGAGCTTCAAAAAACACATTTATTTTAGTTTATCTTATTTTTTATGAAAGAGCAGTTAGCAAATTAATGAAACCAGCCCAATGTTGTATGCTCTAAACAATGATTAGTTTAAGGCAATCTGTTTTCAATTAGTTTTAAAAGTTAAAATAATTCTGCTTATTTTAATAAAATTTATTTTCTGAAAATATTTCTGATGTTATGCTTGACTGTCTGCTAAAATTAAATGCCTAGTCTTCCTGTCTCCTGCCTACATTGTCTTTAATCCTGTTACTAAATTGTTTTTGCCTTAAAGCTAAGGGCTTTGTCACACATTTTACAAACTCCTATAGAAGTTGTGCAAATGGATTCTCCTCCCATTATTGTTGGTGAAGAATATTCAGGCAAACCAATAACACTTGTGTAAGTATGTAATTTTATCACTTAAATTTTGTGCACTTATGTCTGTAACAGAGGGCTCAGCTTTGATTCTCACTTGCTCTTTTATTTTCTGTTACGCATCTGATGTTGAAACATTGCTTGAGTAATGGTTGTGCAAGTCAGAAATTGTTTGTGATTGACACACTTATTTTGGAGAAATAGTAATTAGACAGTGTCTGGCGTGTGTCAGTCACTGATTTAGAGAATGCTGCAAAGTCATTTTACCTTTTAAATAATTATAAAATAATAATAACATTGATACAAGATGGAGGAAACTTTTTTCCTTCTTCAGAGTATTTGTCAAACTGTGCCTGGAAGTCACCAGAACTAAAATTTGTCTTTATTAGTACTCTTCTATGCAATGATCCTATATATTTTTGTTGCTAAAACTTGGCTTTATTTAAATTGTCTTCCAGTGCTGTTATTGTTTGGTGTGATGTATACTTTTGTGTTAAACTGAACACTATTTCTGTAACTTTTTTTTTTTTTTAGGTATATGAGGCATGCCTATGGATTAGGAGAACATTACAATTCTGTAAAAGTTCTAACAGACACTGCTACAGAAAACAGCAGCTAGCATACAAAAGTTGTACCTTGACATGGGTAACAGTTGCATCGTGATGTGTTGGGCTCCAGGAAATTCCCAGCAAGACTGGAAAGCAAATGGAATGGATTATAAATAATAATAAAAAAAAGACATTCAAGGTTTGACTATAAATCAGAAATAGCTCTTGATTTAAAACAAAACCAAACCAAAACCACACAACAGTATTTTGAACTTGTTGGTATTATGTTTAGAAGATCTTCTGTAAAATGATGGCTGTGTAGATCAAGTTTTTTTCAATAGAGCTTCCTTCCAATGCTGCAGGGAAAATATCAAGTAATAAACATTTGTTTTGGTTAATCTGCATTTCTGCTGAAGATTTAAGGTTACCTGAAGGTCCCTGTTCCATTATTTCTGTCAGATTTTAATGATAATGGAAGAGTTCAGGCATTTGAAATAACTGATTGTATTTTGGTTATATGGAATATCCTCTGCAGTGTGTCTGTAGTCCTGTCAGGATCTAATTTCAGCAGTGTAGTATTGATTCCCTTCTTTATTTAGGCAGAGAAAATGTGGAGGTAAATCCAACAGCAGAATATCTTGCTTAGCTGAAGGAATTGCACAATCTTTTTAAAGACTTCCATGTAAGATTTTTATCAAGGTTCAATGTAGGGGTTTTTTGCAGTTGACAGTAGGAATTCAACTGTTGTGCAGGAAGAGTATTGTTATTTATGACAGTACAGTATACTGTCAGTGCAAGTTAACTGCACTGGTTGTTCTCCATAGTCTTTCAGCTGTGCATTTCAGTGAGTCAGAAATCTTACAGAGCACCTCAGTGTCCTCACTTCAGGTAGTGAAACTCATCTGAACTCAGTTTCTGGATCTGCTGATCTAGGCACTTTGTCATCTAAAGTGTGATGTTTTATAATGCTTAAAACAGCTGGTTGCACACAGCTGTAGAAATAACCATCTTGGGTTTTGTCAGTAACTAAAGGTGATCTGGAAAATAATTAAGTTTATTTTAATTGCTTGTTATGATGCACAGAGACTTGAAAGGTTTTAATATGGCTTGACTTTTTACATTAGGAATGTAAATTGTTGTCTGTACATGTGACCTCAAAATTAGGAGCATACTGAAACCAAAGTTTTAATGCAAATGTTTTTTAACAAGAGAAGTGATTTTTTAATTTTTTTAAAGCCTTAGTCAGTAAAAGAATTGTCTGTATTTTACTTCTGCTGAGTTGGTTTGGAGAAAAGCAGTTCATGAGAAGATTAAACACCTTTGCCCTGGTTTGAGGATTATGACCTAACAGTATGGATCTTGTAGTCCTCCAATAAAGCTAGCCTGCAGACTTGCATTGCTGGAACTTTAGAAAAATCTGCTCTTACTTAAGAGGGAGATAAGTGATCATTTTATGGGTCAGATTGTGTCTGATTTAAAGCACTTTGAGAGAGAGAAGGGGTAAAAAAATCAGATAATTACAGCAGGAGTTTTTGGACAAGCAGTTCTTTAGGCTGGTGCCTGCTGGAAAACAAAGTATTAATCAGATCCTCCTGTAAAAACCAGGAGTTTTTACATTCCTATTTATCTGTTATAGTAGAACAAATATAGCTGGTTTATGTACCAAACCGGCTGGCTTACTGTAAAATTTGGTTTACTACCTTGATTGTATAGAATGATGCTTTTCATTTCACACAAAAGATAGGATACAGCAGCATGGAAGAAATGTTTCTATTCATAATAACATTACAAGTTTCACTAAAAATAATAATAAGTACTCTTCTCTGCATTGCTTAGAATTGATGTGATATAAAATGCACATGCTGCATTTTATAGATATGCAGTTCTTTGGTTTATTTGGGTTTCAGTTTTGTTTGATTAACTGAGAGCGAAAAGATACCAGAATTGAGGAACACCTGTACCAAGAGTTTGTTATGTTGAAGATGTTTACAGTTTGTATAAAGTTAAATAATTTAATATAGTGAGTGAAAGATCCTTGCTCACGCTGTGTGGAACTTGCCAAAAAGTAATAAATCGGTTTATTTGTGGCAAATCTTGTTGGGTGAGTTTTATTTTGTATTCAAATAATTCACTTATTTCCTACTATGAATAAGCTTATCAGTTTAAGTTTTAGGTTCCTACTGTAATATGAATTCTAAAACAACTGATTGTATTCAGGCAGACAAAGCTTCACTCCATATGAAATTAAGTTGTTTCTGAACAAAATTTGTCCATAGCATTTTAGCAGTTAAACTTGAGCTCTTCTGAAAAACCGTATTTGAAAATACTGTTGAACTTCCCCATGCATTAAAAGGATGAAGTGAAACTGACAGGGGGTCTTCTCAAAATTAAGCTTTTAACTTCTTTATCAGATTACATTTTTCTCTGCAGAATAACGCTATTTACTTTGAGTGTGTATTTCAGTAGCTTTCCTTGCTTTTATCTCTAATTCAGTTTCTTCAGCTATTTCTTTTAAGGACTGTTGTGTATTTTTGCAAGATTAATTGAGATTAGTTGCCAGTAGGAATGCTCACATGAACAGGAGGGAAGCTGTCTAGTGGTATGCAATAAATTGTGTACAAGGGAAGAGTGTATTTGTTGTTGAAAACAGTGGTTACGTTTGGCTCTTAGTGCTTGTCCTTGTCCCCTTCTCTTTGCACCAGTCTCTGCTCTGTCCAGTTGCATGGGCTGCAGGCAGACCCATAAAGGGGGTGGGAAGTGAGTGGCAGCAGGAGGGAGTGCAGAACTGTCATAATTCATTTAAACAGCAACTTAATTCATCAAATAATTTATTATTTATATAGTAAATTAGTTCAAGGATTTTTTTAAAAGAAAGAAATTATATAAAATGCAATGAAGCAGTGATGTCCCTTGTGCATGTTTGTACAACTCTCATAACTTACTGTGTTTACGTGTATTAAAATATTGCACCAAAGCTAAAATGGATTTTTTTTATGTTTAGAGTGGCAGAGCACTGGGACAGGCTACCCGGAGAGGTTGTGGAGTTTCCCTCTCTGGAGATATTCAAAACCCACCTGGTTCCTGTGTGACCTGCTCTGGGTGACCCTGCCTTGGCAGGGTGGTTGGGCTGGATGATCTCCAGAAGTCCCTTCCAACCCTAGTGATTCTGTGATTCTGCAAAACACAGTGAGGAGGGAATTTGTTGCACAACCACTTTCTTTGAGGCAAAATTGTCAGTAGGAGCACTTTTTGCCTCCTCTCCATGCTATGTTGTTCTCTCCTTTTTAACAGGCAATTCAACAGGGGCTATGAAAGGCCCCAGGAAAAATAAACCAGTGCTGAAATTTTGGGTGTAAGCAGAACGTGTCCCCTCTGCTCCTACTGTGACTGAAGGAGTAAGATGTGCTGGAGCAGTGTGACTGGGTACATCTGCTGCCTGTGGGATGGTGGCTCCCCCTCGGCTGAGTTGTGCTTGAGTGTAGTGTTGTTATGAATTACAGCAGTGAGAATTACCGGAGCTAAATGCACAGGTGGCAGTAGAGTCGTGTGGTTGGGAGGGGCACCCCTCTGGCAGTTTGGGCTGTGCATTTTGCTCAGTTCCTCCCTCAGCAGCCCTGGTTGCCTTGCAGCTTATGGATTCAGTGGTGTGTCAGTGGCTGAGTGAAGGCAGGCAATGTCCCTTTCACAGGCAGTGTGGGTGATGGCACAAATGGAGGTGTGTTCAGGGCAGTCCTGCTCAGACCCTGCAGGGGTGTGCTGGGTTAGTGGCTTCTGCAGGGCTGCAGCTCCTTCCTGCCAAAGGAGCCAATGATGAATGTCCCAAAGATGGCCTGAAAGCTTTGGCGAGTGTGGACATCAGAATGTCCCATCTGCATCATCTGGGCAGCTTGGGCTGTCATCTGTCATAGGCCATGGAGTTGTTGCAAGTACAACTTTCTGTTTTGAAATACAGCCTGCCTCCTCTGTCTCACAGTGGATCTCCTGGGATGCATTTATGAATGACAAGCAGCCTGTGTTTATTACTTAATCTTTAAGAAGTTAAGCAGACTTAAAAATAGGATCTGAAGCACAGAAGGTGTTTTCTGTACTTCCCTTGGCTCCAGTGAGAATGCTAACCCACCAATTCCTTTGTTTTGAGCAACTAATAAAAGCAACAGATGGGTTATGATTGATCACTAGAGCCATATGATAGATGTACTTTTGAATGCAACTAAAATCCTTAGCAATTGCCTCTGTATGTTAGAAACACTTATAAAAAGAATTATTCACTCACAAAAGTATTTGTAAAATTCAGAATAAACTGATGCAGTCTCTGTGTTGAAGATTAAATAAATACATCAAGGTTTTGAAAACCTTTATACTTGTTACTCGTTAGAAAAATTAGAGTGCATAAACTTATATAGTAAGCAGATTAAAAAATATTCCTAGGAGCTATATTTTCTGCAAAGGCTCCCTGAACGTCATCAGTTTTGCAAATATTTTGTCATGATATATGAAGGAGTTAGACACGTTAAGAATCTGACAGTGCTCTGTTTGTCTAGAAATTAAAACCTTCCAGATGTGAGTAATGCTGTTTTATTTTTTATTGCTCTTTTCTTTTCTTTTGAAGGATAGTGTTATGAAAACATTTGAGCAAGATCTCTTATTTGAAATTATTATGTAAATCATGAAGACCCACTTTGGCAATTGCAGTCTGGAAGGTATATGAATATTCTTTTGAGAAAGCTAAGGATGTGGAGATTTTAAACTAATAGTTCTTACACACACACATATACATATGTATATATATATATCTCCTCTAAAATCAAAATATGAGTAAAACCTCAATAGTATAAAGATGCAATAGTTTGTTATTAAATCCTAATAAGGTTCCATTAAGTGAGGAAAGAGTGAGGGACATTTAATGAAGAACCATTTTTCTTTTAGCTGTTTGCAGAATGTTGGAGCACAAAAAGAAACAGAATGGGGAAAGTAGTTGTGAACTGGGGATGCCCTTATGAAATGCACAAAATTATTCAGTGCTGAGGAATATTCCAGGTGCTGATGGCTGGCTGTGCTGCACGCTGTGCCCTGGCTTTGGAGAAGTGACTGGAGCCCCAGGCAAACAGCTGTGAGTGTCCTTTTACACTTCAGTTCTTTTCAGCAGTTGCACCATATCAATCAGCAGCCTCCACCATTCAGAGTTTGGTGAGCTCCCTGAGAGTGTTCTGTAGGTTCTCTGGCAGCTACTTTGCATCTTTGTCACTGGTTGGTGGAACCGCAGATTGCGTCAATGGATTTTAAAACTTTATTTTTGTCTCTGGTATATTTATCAGTATTAGACATACAGTGCTTAATGTTGGTGGTTCCATTGTAGTGCTTGCTGTCTGCTGGATCTGCTGCTTGCATGTGTTATCCAGCTACTTCTGAACATTTTATTACAACTTTTGCAAACAACAGAAGAATTAGAGTTGACTTGGAGATTTTTTGAGAAAAACTACAGGGAGCAAGGAGCTGGAGAATATAATGCAAGAATGCTTTAAATCCAAGTTGAAAAATTGCTGATCAGTAAAAAACAATGAAGAGACTATTAAGGAAAATTATTCTGCTGATCTTCCAAACCTTTATATTTTAGATTGTACATTTTAGTTGTGACAATCAAGTAAAAATTCTGTTTTAGAGAAGAAGCTGGATTCACACCACTGATAGAGTCTGCAAAACCTGAGTACATGCTGTCACTTCTAAAAGAACCTTAACTTTCCCCATCTTAACAAGTGATATTCCCTCTCTTGTGGACGGACACGTTACAAAAACTACGATAAGGATTTTTTTCTAGTTAGACTGTTTGGGAATTCTCTCATTTTTCATGAAACATTTTTGATGCTGTCATAATTATCCACGTAATCGCTATGTCCTACTTGTGCCTGCTGAGAGCCTTCTGTCTACTACTCTTGCCACAGACATCACTGGAAATAAAAATAAATGTGAAATACCTTGTGTGGATAGACTCTTCAGAAAGGACAGGCTGGGAAGGTGAGGAGGAGAGGGTTAGCTTAGTGCTCATCTGTGGGACAGGTGATGGGTGTGTTCATAGCTTACGGGTCAGGATCAGAGTGGTGACTTAAGTGGGCTTGTAGTGGGTCCCTGTTACACACCAACAAATGTATTTCATACTTTTAAGTTTGCTAATAGTGTGGGTGTTTTGCACAGTTTGAGCTCCCTAGCCAACTCTACACCCCTGTTCTAAGAATAAGGCAAAGCAGAATAAATTTGAAAATACTTGCTTTGTAAATACATTTGATTATGAAATCTCAGTAAATCCTGTCTGAAATTCTGTATCTTTTCTCTGCAAGACTTCTTTATGCATTTGAAGAAGAAACACAAGACAGGTTATTTGTACAACATAAGAAAGCAAGTCTCAGTAGAGGATTTCTGCTAGTCTCACACAATGTGTAGTGCACATCACAATGATGCATGTGCCATCAAATTTTTGTCTGATGTGCAAACTAAGCTATTACTACCTTCACAGAGTGGCCATTGCAAAACTCAATAAAAATGTTACATGAGTACTGAAATAGTCTTTATGAATTTCAAATGCATTGGTATGCAACAGTTTCCCGTCAGAAGACATTAAAAAATCCTTTTACTTTGTCTCATCTCTGGCAATACTCAAGG